>JAUIMM010000963.1:140000-277500 GCA_031769625.1 Taudactylus pleione | reverse complement strand
GCGCCGACCCCCATGTTTTGGTTTTGGAATCGCATTAACCTTGTGTTTTGGTTGTGGGTCTGTATAGTGACTTGCTACCGGCTGTAGCTGTCTATTGCTGGAACAGGGACATATACTTACAAACAATACCGGTAGGAGCCATATAAACTGCTATAATTAATGACTATCCTATGGATAGATAGGTGGAAAGTTCAGCATCTAGTACATACTGAGACTCCTAGGCCCATTACATAAAGTCCTAATGCCCATTATAAACAGTCCTCATACCCAATATACACAGTCCTAATGCCCATTATATACAGTCCTCATGCCCAATATATACAGTCCTAATGCCCATTATATACTGTCCTCATACCCAATATACACAGTCCTAATGCCCATTATATACAGTCCTCATACCCAATATATACAGTCCTAATGCCCATTATATACATTCATCATACCCAATATATACAGTCCTAATGCCCATTATATACAGTCCTCATACCCAATATATACAGTCCTAATGCCCATTATATACATTCATCATACCCAATATATACAGCCTAATGCCCATTATATACAGTCCTCATACCAAATATATACAGTCCTAATGCCCATTATATACAGTCCTCATACCCAATATATACAGTCCTAATGCCCATTATATACAGTCCTCATACCCAATAAACACAGTCCTAATGCCCTTTATATACAGTCCTCATACACAATATATACAGTCCTAATGCCCATTATATTCATTCATCATACCCAATATATACAGTCCTAATGCCCATTATATACAGTCGTCATACCCAATATATACAGTCCTAATGCTCATTATATACAGTCATCATGCCCAATATATACAGTCCTAATGCCCATTATATACAGTCCTCATGCCCAATATATACAGTTCTAATGCCCATTATATACAGTCCTCATACCCAATATACACAGTCCTAATGCCCAGAATATACAGTACTCATGACCAATATATACAGTCCTAATGCCCATTATATACAGTCCTCATACCCAATATACACAGTCCTAATGCCCATTATATACAGTCCTCATACCCAATATATATAGTCCTAATGCCCATTATATACATTCATCATACCCAATATATACAGCCTAATGCCCATTATATACAGTCCTCATACCCAATATATACAGTCCTAATGCTCATTATATACAGTCCTCATATGTAATATATACAGTCCTAATGTCCATTATATACAGTCTTCATACCCAATATATACAGTCTTAATGCCCATTATATACAGTCATCATTCCATATACAGTCCTCACGCTCATATACAGTCATCATACCCAATATACACAGTTCTAATGCTCATTATATACAGTCATCCTGCCCAATATATACAGTCCTTATGCAAATGATATACAGTCATCATACCCAATATATACAGTCCTAATGTCCATTATATACAGTAATCATACCCAATATATACAGTCCTAATGTAAATTATATACAGCCATCATACCAATTATTTACATTTATCATGCCCATTATATACAGTCCACACGATCATTATATACAGTCATCATACCCAATATATACAGTCCTAATGCCCATTATATACAGTCCTCATACCCAATATATACAGTCCAAATGCCCATTATATACAGCCATCATACCCATTACATACATTCCTCATGCCCATTATATACAGTCCTCATGCTCATTATATACAGTATTCATACCCAATATATACAGTCCTAATGCCCATTATATACAGTCATCATGCGCAATATATACAGTCCTAATGCTCATTATATACAGTCATCATACCCAATATATACAGTCCTAATGCTCATTATATACAGTCATCATACCCAATATATACAGTCCTAATGCTCATTATATACAGTCATCATACCCAATATATACAGTCCTAATGCCCATGATATAAAGTCACCATACCCAATATATACAATCCTCATAACAATTACATACATTCCTCATGCTCATTATATACAGTCCTCATGCCCAATATATACAGTCCCCATGCCCATTATATACAGTCCTCATACCAAATATATACAGTCCTAATGCCCATTATATACAGTCCTCAAACCCAATATATACAGTCCTAATGCCCATTATATACAGTCCTCATACCAAATATACAGTCCTAATGCTCATTATATACAGTCCTCATACGTAATATATACAGTCCTAATGTCCATTATATACAGTCTTTATATGCAATATATACAGTCCTAATGCTCATTATATACAGTCATAATGCCCAATAAATACAGTCCTAATTCAAATGATATACAGTCATCATACCCAATATATACAGTCCAAATGCCCATTATATACAGTCATCATACCCATTACATACATTCCTCATGCCCATTATATACAGTCCTCAGACTCATTATATACAGTATTCATACCCAATATATACAGTCCTAATGCCCATTATATACTGTCATCATGCCCAATATATACAGTACTAATGCTCATTATATACAGTCATCATGCCCAATATATAAAGGCCTAATGCAAATTATATACAGTCATCATACCCAATATATACAGTCCTAATGCCCATTATATACAGTCATCAAACCCAATATATACAGTCCTAATTCCATTATATAAAGTTACCATATCCAATATATACAGTCCTCATACCAATTACATACATTACATACATTCCTCTGGCTCATTATATACAGTCCTCATACCCAATATATATAGTCCCCATGCCCATTATATACAGTCCTCATACCAAATATGTACAGTCCTAATGCCAATTATATACAGTTCTCATACCCAATATATACAGTCCTAATGCCCATTATATACAGTCCTCATACCAAATATATACTGTCCTAATGCTCATTATATACAGTCCTCATATGAAATATATACAGTCCTAATGTCCATTATATACAGTCTTCATACCCAATATATATAGTCTTTATACCCATTATATACAGTCATCATTCCATATACAGTCCTCACGCTCATATACAGTCCTCATACGTAATATATACAGTCCTAATGCCCATTATATACAGTCCTCATACCCAATATATACAGTCCTAATGCTCATTATATACAGTCATAATGCCCAATATATACAGTCCTAATTCAAATGATATACAGTCATCATACCCAATATATACAGTCCAAATGCCCATTATATACAGTCATCATGCCCATTACATACATTCCTCATGCCCATTATATACAGTCCTCAGGCTCATTATATACAGTATTCATACCCAATATATACAGTCCTAATGCCCATTATATACTGTCATCATGCCCAATATATACAGTACTAATGACCATTATATACAGTCATCATATCCATTATATACAGTCCTACTGCCATTAACATACTTCCCTAATGCCCTTTATATAAAGTCCTCATACACAATATATATACAGTCCTAATACCCAATATATACAGTCTTCATACCCATTATATACCGTCCTCATACCCAATATATACGATCCTCGTGCCTATTATACATAAACCTCATACACAATATATACAGTCCTAATGTCCATTATATACAATCCTCATACACAATATATACGGTCCTCATACCCATTATATACAATCCTCAAACATAATATATACCATCCTCATACCCAATATATACTGT
Organism: Taudactylus pleione; assembly: GCA_031769625.1. Classification (NCBI taxonomy): domain Eukaryota; kingdom Metazoa; phylum Chordata; class Amphibia; order Anura; family Myobatrachidae; genus Taudactylus; species Taudactylus pleione. The sequence goes on along the minus strand of JAUIMM010000963.1, from coordinate 273,861 downwards.
TCTCAAACCCATTATATATAATCCTCAAACACAGTATATACCATCTTCATACCCAATATATAAAGTCCTAATGCCGATTATGAACAGACATCAAACCAATATATACAGTCATAATGCCCGTTATATACAGTCACCATATCCAATATATACAGCCCTAATGCCCATTATATATAATCCTTATACCAATATATACAGTCCTAATGCCCATTATATATAGTCTTCATACCCAATATATATAGTCCTAATGCCCATTATATACAGTCCTTCTACCCAATATATACAGTCCTAATGCTCATTATATACAGTCATCATACCCAATATATACAATCCTAATGCTCATTATATACAGTCATCATACCCAAGATATACAGTGCTCATGCCCATTATATACAGTCCTCATACCCAATATATACAGTCCTAATGCTCATTATATACAGTCCTCATACCCACTATATACAGTCCTAATGCCCATTATATACAGTTATCATACCTAATATATACAGTCCTAATGCTCATTATATACAGTCCTCATACCCAATATATACAGTCCTAATGACCATTATATACAGTCATCAGACACAATATATACAGTGCTCATGCCCATTATATACAGTCCTCATACCCAATATATACAGTCCTAATGCTCATTATATACAGTCCTCATACCCAATATATACAGTCCTAATGCCCATTATATACAGTCCTCATACCCAATATATACAGTCCTAATGCCCATTAAATACAGTAATCATACCCAATATCTACAGTCCTAATGCTCATTATATATAGTCATCATACCCAATATATACAGTCCTAATGCTCATTATATACAGTCCTCCTACCCAATATATACAGTCCTAATGCTCATTATATACAGTCCTCATACCCAATATTTACTGTCCTAATGCTCATTATACAAAGTCCTCATACCCAATATATACAGTCCTAATGCTCATTATATACAGTCATCATACCCAATATATACAATCCTTATGCTCATTATATACAGTCATCATACCCAAGATATACAGTGCTCATGCCCATTATATACAGTCCTCATACCCAATATATACAGTCCTAATGCTCATTATATACAGTCCTCATACCCAATATATACAGTCCTAATGCCCATTATATACAGTCCTCATACCCAATATATACAGTCCTTTGTCCTTTATATACCGTCCTCATACCCAATATATACAGTCTTCATGCTCATTATATACAATATTCACACCCATTATTTACCATCCTCATAAGCAATATATACAGCCCTTGTTTCTATTATACACAAACCTCATACACAATATATACAGTCCTAATGTCCATTATATGCAATCCTCATACCCAATATATACAGTCCTAATGCCCATTACATACAGTCCTCATACTCAATATATTCAGTCCTAATGCCATTTATATGCAGTCCTCATACCCAATATATACGGTCCTCTTGCCTATTATATACAGTCCTCATACCCAATATATACAGTCCTAATGCCCTTTATATGCAGTCCTCATACCCTATATATACAGTCCTCATACCCAATATATACGGTCCTTGTGCCTATCATGTACAGTTCTCATACACAATATATATGGTCCTAATGCATGCCCATTATATATATACAGTCATATGCCCTTTATATAAAGTCCTCATACCCAATATTTACAGTCTTCATGCTCATTATATACAATCTTCATACCCATTATTTACCATCCTCATAACCAATATATACAGCCCTCATGCCTATTATACACAAACCTCATACACAATATATAAAGTCCTAATGTCCATTAAATACAATCCTCATACACAATATATACAGTCCTAATCTCCATTATATAAAATCCTCATACACAATATATACAGTCCTAATGCCCATTATATACAGTCCTCATACCCAATATATACGGTCCTCATGCCTGTTATACACAAACCTCATACACAATATATACAGTCCTCATACCCAATATATACTGTCCTCGTGTCTATTATACACAAACCTCATACCCAATGTATACAGTCCTAATGCCCATTATAAACAGTCCTCATACCCAATATATACAGTCCTCATACCCAATATATACAGTCCTATGCTCTTTATATACCGTCCTCATACCCAATATATACAGTCTTCATGCTCATTAAATACTATCTTCATACCCATTATTTACCATCCTCATAACCAACATATACGGCCCTCATGCCTATTATACACAATATATAAAGACCTAATGTCCATTATATACAATCCTCATACACACTATATACAGTCCTAATGCCTATTATATACAGTCCTCATACCCAATATATACGGTCCTCATGCCTAATATACACAAACCTCATACACAATATATACAGTCCTTGTGCCTATTATATAGAATCCTCTTACACTATATATACAGTCCTAATGTCCATTATATACAGTCCTCATGCCCAATATATACATTCCTAATGCCCATTATATACAGTCCTCATGCCCAATATATACAGTCCTCGTGCCTATTATATAGAATCCTCTTACACAATATATAAAGTCCTAATGTCCATTATATAGAATCCTCATACACAATATATACAGTCCTAATGCCCATTATATACAGTCCTCATGCCCAATATATACAGTCCTCGTGCCTATTATATACAATCCTCATACACAATATATACTGTCCTAATGCCCATTATATACAGTCCTCATACACAATATATACAGTCCTAATGCCCATTACATATAGTCCTTATGCCCATTACATACATTCCTCATGCCCATTATATAGTTATATGGCCAGAATTACTCTATATATATATAGCCTGGGACGTTCACGGGGGATACATGGTAAAGAACCAAGGTCTCAGTGCAATATCTTACATTACAAAGAACCTTTTGGTAAAAGGGGCTACGATATAAGCTACTGTTGTATCCTCACCCCCAAATACAATACAATGGTTTTTTCTGAACTTACATTTATTCATTAGCTTTTTAGCTAAGAACTGGGGTGACAGGATGAAAAATGTCAGGTGTCCATCATTCTTTATAGCGGCCCATGCCACCATACACACCCCAATGTAAAACCCCATGCCACCATACACACCCCACTGTGAAACCCCATGACACCGTAAACAGCCCCATTGTGATACCCCATGCCACCATACACAACCCTTAGCACCGTACCCCGACCCATTGTTATACCACATTTTACAATGAACAGCCAATTGTGACACCCCATGCCACCATATACATCCCTTTGTGACATCCAATGCCACCATACACACCCCACTGTGACACCTCATGCCACCATATACATCCCAATGTGACACCCCATGCCACCATATACATCTCATTGTGACACCCCATGCCACCATACATACCCCACTGAAATTCCATGCGACACTCTATGACACCATATACAACACCACTGTGACACCCCACGCCACCATACATACCCCATTGTAACACCCCATAGCACCATACCAGCCGCATTGTGACACCCCATGCTACCATACACACCCCATTGTAACACCTCATAGCACCGTACCCAGCCCCATTGTGACACACCATGCCACCATGCACACCCCATTGTAACACCCCATAGCACCATACCAGCCCCATTGTGACAGCCCACGCCACCATACACACCCCATTGTAACACCCCATAGCACCATACCAGCCCCATTGTGACACCCCATGCCACTATGCGCACCCCATTGTAAAATCCCATGGCACTGTACACAGCCCCAATGTGACACCACATTTTACCATATATATATTGTGACACCCTATGTCACAATATATAGCCAAATTGTGATACCCCATGCCACCATATACAGCCTCACTGTGGCACACCATGCCACCATAAACAACTCTATTGTAACATCCCATGCCACCATATACATCCCATTGTGATAATCCATGCCACCATACACACCCCAATGTAAAACCCCATGCCACCATACACACCCCACTGTGAAACCCCATGACACCGTAAACAGCCCCATTGTGATACCCCATGCCACCATACACAACCCTTAGCACCGTACCCCGACCCATTGTTATACCACATTTTACAATGAACAGCCAATTGTGACACCCCATGCCACCATATACATCCCTTTGTGACATCCAATGCCACCATACACACCCCACTGTGACACCTCATGCCACCATATACATCCCAATGTGACACCCCATGCCACCATATACATCTCATTGTGACACCCCATGCCACCATACATACCCCACTGAAATTCCATGCGACACTCTATGACACCATATACAACACCACTGTGACACCCCACGCCACCATACATACCCCATTGTAACACCCCATAGCACCATACCAGCCGCATTGTGACACCCCATGCTACCATACACACCCCATTGTAACACCTCATAGCACCGTACCCAGCCCCATTGTGACACACCATGCCACCATGCACACCCCATTGTAACACCCCATAGCACCATACCAGCCCCATTGTGACAGCCCACGCCACCATACACACCCCATTGTAACACCCCATAGCACCATACCAGCCCCATTGTGACACCCCATGCCACTATGCGCACCCCATTGTAAAATCCCATGGCACTGTACACAGCCCCAATGTGACACCACATTTTACCATATATATATTGTGACACCCTATGTCACAATATATAGCCAAATTGTGATACCCCATGCCACCATATACAGCCTCACTGTGGCACACCATGCCACCATAAACAACTCTATTGTAACATCCCATGCCACCATATACATCCTCATTGTGATGCCCCATGCAACAATATACAGTCTCATTGTTATACCCCATGCCACCATATACTGTACAGCCTCATTGTAACACCCCATGCCACTATCTACTGAACAGCCTCATTGTAACACCCCATGCCACCATATACTGTACAGCCTCATTGCAACACCCCATGCCACCATATACTGTACAGCCTCATTGTAACACCCCATACCACCATATACTGTACAGTCTTATTGTTACACCCCATGCCACCATATACTGTACAGCCTCATTGTAACATCCCATGCCACCATATACTGTACAGCCTCATTGTTACTCCCCATGCCACCAGCCTCATTGTAACACCCCATGCCACCATATACTGTACAGCCTGATTGTTACTCCTCATGCCACCATATACTGTACAGCCTCATAGTTACACCCCATGCCACCATATACTGTACAGTCTTATTGTTACACCCCATGCCACCATAAACTGTACAACCTAATTATTACACCCCATGCCACTATATAATGTACTGCCTGATTGTTACTCCCCATGCCACCATATACTGTACAGCCTGATTATTACACCCCATGCCACCATATACTGTACAGCCTCATAGTTACTCCCCATGCCACCATATACTATACAGCCTCATTGTTACTCCCCATGCCACCATATACTGTACAGCCTGATTATTACACCCCATGCCACCATATAATGTACAGCCTGATTATTACACCCCATGTCACCATACACTGTACAGCCTCATTGTAACACCCCATGCCACACAATACTGTACAGCCTCATTGTAACACCCCATGCCACCATATACTGTACAGCCTCATTGTAACACCCCATGCCACCATATACTGTACAGCCTCATAGTTACACCCCATACCACCATATACTGTACAGCCTCATAGTTACACCCCATGCCACCATATACTGTACAGCCTGATTGTTACTCCCCATGCCACCATATACTGTACAGCCTCATAGTTACACCCCATGCCACCATATACTGTACAGCCTAATAGTTACACCACATGCCACCATATACTGTACAGCCTAATAGTTACAACCATACCACCATATACTGTACAGCCTCATTGTTACTCCCCATGCCACCATATACTGTACAGCCTCATTGTAACACCCCATGCCACCATATGCTGTACAGTCTCATAGTTACACCCCATGCCACCATATACTGTACAGCCTCATAGTTACACCCCATGCCACCATATACTGTACAGCCTGATTGTTACTCCCCATGCCACCATATACTGTACAGCCTCATTGATACACCCCATGCCACCATATACTGTACAGCCTCATAGTCACACCCCATGCCACCATATACTGTCCAGCCTGATTGTTACTCCCCATGCCACCATATACTGTACAGCCTCATTGATACACCCCATGCCACCATATACTGTACAGCCTCATAGTTACACCCCATGCCACCATATACTGTACAGCCTCATAGTTACTCCCCATGCCACCATATACTGTACACCCTCATAGTTACACCCCATGTCACCATATACTGTACAGCCTCATAGTTACACCCCATGTCACCATATAATGTACAGTCTCATTGTTACACCCCATGCCACCATAAACTGTACAGCCTCATAGTTAGTTACACCCCATATCACCATTTAATGTACAGTCTCATTGTTACACCCCATGCCACCATAAACTGTACAGCCTCATAGTTACACCCTATGCCACCATATAATGTACAGCCTCATAGTTACACCCCATGCCACCATATACTGTACAGCCTCATAGTTACATCCCATGTCACCATATACTGTACCGCCTCATAGTTACACCCCATGCCACCATATACTGTACAGCCTCATAGTTACACCCATGCCACCATATACTGTACAGCCTCATAGTTACATCCCATGCCACCATATACTGTACAGCCTCATAGTTACACCCCATGTCACCATATACTGTACAGCCTCATAGTTACACCCATGCCACCATATACTGTACAGCCTCATAGTTACATCCCATGCCACCATATACTGTACAGCCTCATAGTTACACCCCATGCAACCATATACTGTACAGCCTCATAGTTACACCCCATGCCACCATATACTGTACAGCCTGATTGTTACTCCCATGCCAACATATACTGTACAGCCTCATAGTTACATCCCATACCACCATATACTGTACAGCCTCATTATTACATCCCATGCCACCATGTACTGTACAGCCTCATAGTTACACCCCATGCCACCATATACTGTACAGCCTCATAGTTACACGCCATACCACCATATACTGTCCAGCCTGATTGTTACTCCCCATGCCACCATATACTGTACAGCCTCATTGATACACCCCATGCCACCATATACTGTACAGCCTCATAGTTACACCCCATGCCACCATATACTGTACAGCCTCATAGTTACTCCCCATGCCACCATATACTGTACACCCTCATAGTTACACCCCATGTCACCATATACTGTACAGCCTCATAGTTACACCCCATGTCACCATATAATGTACAGTCTCATTGTTACACCCATGCCACCATAAACTGTACAGCCTCATAGTTAGTTACACCCCATGTCACCATATAATGTACAGTCTCATTGTTACACCCCATGCCACCATAAACTGTACAGGCTCATAGTTACACCCTATGCCACCATATAATGTACAGCCTCATAGTTACAGCCTATGCCACCATATACTGTACAGCCTCATAGTTACACCTCATGTCACCATATACTGTACAGCCTCATAGTTACACCCATGCCACCATATACTGTACAGCCTCATAGTTACATCCCATGCCACCATATACTGTACAGCCTCATAGTTACACCCCATGCCACCATATACTGTACATCCTCATAGTTACACCCCATGCCACTATATACTGTACAGCCTCATAGTTAGACTCCATGCCACCATATAATGTAGAGCCTCATAGTTACTCCCCATGTCACCATATACTGTACAGCCTCATAGTTACTCCCCATGTCACCATATACTGTATAGCCTCATAGTTACACCTCATGCAACTATATACTGTACAGCCTCATAGTTACACCCCATGCCACCATATACTGTACAGTCTCATTGTTACACCCCATGCCACCATATACTGTACAGCCTCATAGTTACACCCTATGCCACCATATACTGTACAGCCTCATAGTTACACCCTATGCCACCATATACTGTACAGCCTCATAGTTACACCCTATGCCACCATATACTGTACAGTCTCATTGTTACACCCCATGTCACCATATAATGTACAGTCTCATAGTTACAGCCTATGCCACCATATACTGTACAGCCTCATAGTTACACCTCATGTCACCATATACTGTACAGCCTCATAGTTACACCCATGCCACCATATACTGTACAGCCTCATAGTTACATCCCATGCCACCATATACTGTGATTGTTACCCCCCATGCCACCATATAATGTACAGCCTCATAGTTACACCCCATGTCACCATATACTGTACAGCCTCATTGTTACACCCCATGCCACCATATACTGTACAGCCTCATAGTTACACCCCATGCCACCATATACTGTGATTGTTACACCCCATGCCACCATATACTGTGATTGTTACACCCCATGCCACCATATATTGTGATTGTTACATCCCATACCACTATATACTGTACAGCCTCATTGATCCACCCCATACCACCATATGCCACCATATAGCCCAGTCATGTTCTCATATAGCTGTAATCTGTTGCACTTTCTCTCATGAGTCACCGGGAAGAGACAATGTATATATAACGCTGCTCTGATCTTCTCATCCCTAACCTAATGTTGCCTTCCCAGCAGGAGCTGTTGGTATCATTGATGCATATCTCAGGCATGTCTGAGCAGGGATCCTGAGACATCTCGCTGGCCGCCTGGGGCCACACAATCGCCTCCTTACACCAACAGCACTTTTTTTTTTTTTAATGTTTCCTAAAGAATGTTCAGGCGCTCACCTCCAGCTATTTATATGCAGGTCTCAGGAAGGAGCTGCTGGGATCACGCGTGGTCATGGTGTCTATAGGTCCTGTGTATCAGCCAGAGGAGACCGTTACTATATAGACTGCACAGGGGATCAGCAAAGTCACAGTATCTGAGGGATGGCACCTGTCCCATTTATCATTAGAGAACTGGAAGATCTGATACACTCGGCCAGCACTAGTCTGCTGATTATTACCCGGCAGCCATTCAGGGACAGTGCCCCAAACTGCTCAGTGGCCCTGATTCAGGGATGGAGGCAATGGCAATATTTGAGAAGATAGAGCGATTGTTTGCCAGTGCGCATGCATGTAGGTTGCAATGCACACATGCACCGCGATTGATTTGTGATTACGTTTGCACAGATGATCCACTGTCAAAATGAGTGACAGGTAGTCAGCGTTTGGGGAGGTAACAGGGGGGTGGTCAGAAAAACACTGGAGTGTCTGACTGTTTGAACACCGCTTCATGGGCGTGCCGGTACTCGGGAACCAGGTGGTCAGAATCCCGATGCTGGCATCCCATCAGGGTTAGGATACCGACACCTGTCGGTCGGTATCCTAACCTTCCTCCTCTTCATACCCTTAACCCACCCTCCCCGCTGCCTAAACCTAACCTCCCCCCTTAGTGCCAAACCCTAACCCTTAACCTTAACCCTCCCCCTAACCCCAGTACTTACCTTTGGGATGCCGGCACCGGTATTTTGATAAGTGTCGGGATTCTGGCGTTGGCATTGTGAATGCTGGAATCCCCGAGGTCGGTATTGGGACTGCATCTCGTGCATAAATTAGCCATTGAGATTTCATTCGCAGCATGAGAGCTCTCGGCGTGTGGGGAGACTTTGCAGTGTTTTTGCGGCTGGTCAGACCTGCCGCAAGTGCAAGACGGCTGCTCAATGTGCGTCGATGTTAACGACATTTACGCAGGTAAGCGACGTCATATGCAGATGAGAAGGCCGCAGTGGGCGTCCCTATGCTCGGCTGATCTTTGCAACCATTAGCATATTTTCCGCTGTTGTGTTGCATACAAAATCACAACTGCGATCGTATTAGCCTCCATCTCTGAATAAGCCCCGTTAACGCTTCGGAAATAGGAAAACCGTTTTGTGTCATGTGCAACGTGGTCCAGCCGATGGCTTTTATAGGTCAATACGAAGTGCTTATACTTATAGTATATATACTTATGGGTATATTTACTAAGGTGGGAGTTTTTAGAAGTCAGTTTTAAAAGTGATGTTGCCCATAGCAACCAATCAGATTCTAGCTATTATCTTCTAGAAGGTGCTAGTTAAATGTTAAGTAGGATCTGATTGGTTGCTATGGGCAACATCACTTTTTAAACTCACTTCTAAAAACTCTCACTTTAGTAAATTTACCCCTGATAGTTCTGTGGCATCAAGGAGCCCCATCCGTAATATTTTGTAAGGGCTCCATTTAAAAACCAGCCAAAACGCCTTTAGCACTGGCTGAATTGGTTGTGACCTCCGGTCAGTATTTAGCTTAGATTACCGCTGTTTGTGACTGAATTGCTTACACTATCCGTAGATGGCGTTAGCATGGCAGGACGGTCCCCATTGCCGGCAAAGGGTTTCAGGAAAAGTCTTTCCAGCTACAGTGTAGCCTTCCAGGCTTTGCTGTGTAACCACTGGGTTGAAGTGCAGTAACGCATGGGCAGACGGCTGTCACACACGTGTGTATTAGTTATCAACCCTTTACTGCCAGCAGAAGATTGCCGGGAGCGCAGTAGAGGGCACCAGCAAGTAGGTGAATGCCACTGGACCTCGCCGGACAGGTGAGTAATAATAAATACCATCAGCACATTTGTAAGTATCGCAGAGATACTAAATGAAATATGCCGCCAGTATTTAGAGTTGTTGCTAAATGGAGCCATAAGGGGCCTATTCATTCTCACTAATGGGCCCGTTATACGTGCGGAAACGCTAGCCCATTCATTCAAACTGAAAGTTTGCAGAGTTTGCAGCATCCTTCTTCAGATGACGCCAATTCCCAATCTCCCGAGAAGGAGGTACAGAATTACAAAGAGTAATCTGAGCGGATCCCTCCACCTCCTATGCTCTGAGGACCTGATTCAGACCCGCTAGCTAGGAAGCGTTCGCCCGCAGCCAGCCGACTTTCACATTGTGCATATGCGTACGCATCACAGTGCGCTTGCACGAACTAGTGCGAGAGATCGGGAAGTGCTTTGCTCGCTGCCCATAGACAGCCCAGCAGAGTGAGTGACAGGAGAGGCCATTGTGGGTGGTAACAGGGCCTGGCCATTAATAATGGGGGAGCAGAGGTGCGAACGCAGGTGCGCATAATTTAGAGGCAGCGTCATAGTACACGTCACCTAGCTGGTTTTGACACTGAAGGGCTCGCAGTGTTTGCGGTAGGGTATGGTCTTCCTCAAGCGCTGCGATCGCATCCGATGGTACCCAATGTACCGATGGTTACATACACTTCCTGGAGATGACGTGCGCAAGTGGGCGTCTTAAGACGGGCTGGCGGGCGCCTGCATACACAAAGCGATCGCACGTCAAGACAATGTGGGCGTGCTAATGCCTTGCCGTGCGATCGCCTGCCTACCCATATTTGCATACGCATCTAGCGAGCGGGTCTGAATCAGGTCCTGAGCGCCCAGCGGCCGCATGCATGCATAAACTCAGGTCCCTGATCAGTAGCGGACTACAGGTACCAGCAAGTGACTGAGATTAAAACGCCACTTTACAGCTACATTAGAGACAAACACATGAGTTAACCACGTACAGTATATACCTACAGTGGAGGTTTATTAATATTCAGATGGCCATTTGGACATGGTGCGATTTAAATAAAGTGGACGTATTTATATCCATTTACTGTATCTCCCACAAATAAATATATGGAATCGTCTTGTGGCCTTATTAGCAGTAATTTTACTCAGAGATTTTTTTCCATCTGGACGCAGCTATGCAGATTAATCCAGCCGCAATCATTCTATTATTATACTGGAGCTGTGGGATATTGTCACTATTGTTGCATTTTAGACATCTATAGATACTGTTACGTGTTTCAGTGTATTGATACATATTTCAATGTTGTGTCTAATACGCAGTTTTACAGGTTTTTTTGTATATGTGTTTTAATAAATGATATTTTATAAATTTATGGGTACATTTCTCACTTTTCTCAGCGCTGTTTTTCTATGTTTATATACTCAGGTCCCACATGCGCAGTCGGCCGGCATTACCGTGATAAGTATCGCAGTTACTTCTGTAGCAGTGTTAGGAATTCTGGTGACAACTGTTTTTCGGGGTAGCTGTCCCCACACCGGAGCTATACTGAATTTCTCCGGTAATTAAGTATACAGTACATCGCTGCAACACGAGGCCTCTGATGATAAACAGGGCCATTAGAATTATGGGTTATACTGTACTTATTAAAAAAAAAACTGCTGTTCTCTGAGGATTTTTGCATTAGTTTAGTTGCCCCTGAATATATGAGGGTACCCCAGCAGGTATTGGACATACCTGTGGTGCTGCCTCCATTTTTTGGTAGTTCCTATGGGATTGCAAAACTCACATATTTATCAAATTCAAGAAAGCTGAGCTATACAGGCCACGGCCCCCGATAGCTAATGCCACCATTTACTGGCATCAGCCACTGTAGATTAGATAGATTTTAGAAAGTAGAATGATCAAATAAACTTTGGGCTCTTATTGGAGCCCAGGTGCCTGCAAGAAAATATGGATTAAATGATTTTTTCTGAGATATGTGGTGATAAGAAATTAAACTTATCTAGTTTGATAAAAAAGCCCCCTTTATCAGCAAATAAGGCCTATATTAGAAAGACATAGGTGACCATAATACATACTTGCCTACTTTTGAAAAAGCATTTCAAGGAGATTGTGAAAGCAATATCTATGTGGATGTAAGTGAGCCTCAAAGCAGTTAGTAAGATATACTTGGTGATGAAAACACACTGATACTTTTCAGAAAATACATGTAGCCATAGGGATCATTGGGCCTGATTCAGAGCCAGACGCAAGTGGCTGCTCGTTCGCTCCGAGCGATGTTTGCCCAACTGCGCATGCGTACGGATCGTAATACGCATGCGCGAACCAGTCAGTGCGGCCGAAAATTGTGTGCTCGCAAAATAGCGAATGCCTGCTATTTTGAGTGACAGAATGAGGCGTTTGTGGGTGGTAACAGGGGAAGGTGCTTGAAAACGGGGAGTGGAGATCAGAACGCAGGCGTGCTTAAAGGTCAAAACGGGCGTTTTATGGGTGTGCATAATTAAAACAGCAGCGTCATTGATCACGTCACTGGGTTATTTTATAGCCAGAACCGCTCGCAAAATTGTGGTAGCAAAAACCAACCACAAGAATAGCGAGCAGCTCATACCCTGTTCGATGTACTCGATAAATCGAATAAATAGCGGACATGACGTAGGATGCGAACGGCCAGGGGGCGTAGTTTCCCAAAAATCGACCGTAAGTTTTGTTCGCTCGTTCAGACCTAGAGGCGTGAACAGACCACAAACAGCGAACGGTTCATTTGAATAGCCACCCCTATTTTCTGGACGAGCGAGCGCAAATAGCGACCGGCTCTGAATCAGGCCCATTGTGCCTTATAACCAATGCAGGGAAATAATACTAATGATCCCATTTGAATGTATATATCTCTCTTTTTATTTATATATTACAGCTTTATAATGGGGGTAAGGTGCAATCAGGGAGATTACTAATCTCCTCAGGGAGTCAGGGAGATTACTAGTCTCCTCAGGGAGTCAGGGAAATTGCTGCTATGTCAGGGAGTCTCCCTGACAATCAGGGAGAGTTAGAAATTATGCCATAATGTCTCAACGAGAGCTTATAATTGATTACAAATATGTATCTGTATTACATTCCAAAAAAGTAATAGGTCTAATTGAATATATATTTTCTAATACAATAAATCTCGACAATGAACTAAAATCAACGTTAAATCCATTAGCAAAATAATTACCCAACAGCTTAACGCATAGACATCAGCCGTACAGTATGCGTCCCTACCACATCTGCTGATCTGTAGCTCTGTGTCTCTCCATCAAACCACAATTAGCCCTAAATAATGTAAAATATGTTTTCCCTCTTAGAAGTTGTAAGAGGCTTGATCGCCACGACAGGTTAATTAGCTGACGTGACAAAGTTTTCATTTTATTGAGTCTGTCTTAGTGGAAGTTGTTAAACAATTTTTTTTCTTCGTAACGTGTCGAGGTTGTTATGATGGCAAATGTCTGTTTTTATTGCTACAGTATTGTTTTAATTGCAGCCTTAAGTAACTGCTGTAATTACACAGTATGAAACTGCAAAACAATTGTCTGGGAATTGATGTCCTCACCGGTCTGGGGGGTGACAGCTGGTTTCTGCTGAGAGGGCTCTACCAGGCCGGAGACACCGTCCTATAGGTGCCAATTTATTTTATAAAGTGAATCCGTCAGCTACATGCAGCAGAGGCAGCAATTATGAGAGCTGGGCGTGCTTCCAGCCAGGAACTTGAGACATCACAGAGGCATCACAGAGGCATGAGGCACCAGTACCAGTACGCTGATAGGCTGCAGCCTCCATGGCAGCTGCCTCTGTGTGAGACAATTTGCATAGCTCCAGTTACCCCTCGGAGTCTTTACCTGGGCCCATGTTTGGCCTTTTGCTTACTAAACACATGTTTTGCGAGTTGTTTTGTCTCAGCTTAGATACAGGTAAGGATTTGCTGTCTCCACGACGGAGCAATGATGGATTGCTCCGATGCTCGCCGCTAGTAGGAATATTAATTATCGAGGTCCATCTGGACCCCGCTAATTAACACAATGAATAAACCCCTTTGGGTGCCAGACATTCAACATTACAAACCAGTAATGGATTGTCACCTCCATTACACATATACAAACATTTACAAAAGTAATAGTAGGGTGCTAAAACTTATAATCCCCTTCCTTTTCTGAAGATTGTTGATAACTTGCAGTCTGCAGGTGAAGACCAGTTTCAGGACACAGTAAGAAGTGAAGTGAATGCTTATCACCTTAGTTCCAGCTTCAGACCCCAGCCGGGCAATTGCACGTGCTTTTCAGATACGCAATGAGAAGAAGACCTGAAGAAGACGAAGATGAGCATCGGGACCACCTCGAGCCCACCAGCAGAGGGATCTCAAGATGTACAATTGAAGATGATGGGCTAATGCCATTCAGAAGTTGGCATTAGCCTACGCAAGATCCATAAAGCTACACGCATCTTGTTACATTCCATCTCCACTGAAAAGTGTGGGGGCAGCTCCGACGGGGGCAGGTGACTGGAAAGTAGGCGATATATCCTCTTATTACACTCCTAGGGCCTGATTCAGAGCCGCTCGTAAGCGACCGCTCGTTCGTTCCGAGCGATGTTTGCCCAACTGCGCATGCGTACGGATCCTAATACGCATGCGCGAACCAGTCAGTGCGGCCCAAAATCGTTTGTTCGCTAAATAGTGAATGCCTGCTAATATGAGTGACAGGAGGAGGCGTATGTGGGTGGTAACGGGGGAAGGTGCTTGAAAACAGGGAGTGGAGATCAGAACGCAGGCGTGCTTAAAGGTCAAAACGGGCGTTTTATGGGTGTGCATAATTAATACAGCAGCGTCACTGGGTTATTTTATAGTCAGAACTGCTCGCAAAATTGTGGTAGGAAAAACCAACCACAAGAATAGCAAGCAGTTCATACGCTGGTCGATGTACTCAATTAATCTAATAAATAGCGGACATGACGTAGGATGCGAGCGGCCAGGGGGCGTAGTTTCCCAAAAAACGACCGCAAGTTTTGTTCGCTTGTTCAGACATAGAGGCGTCAACAGACCGCAAAGAGCAAACGGTTCATTTGAATAGCCACCCCTTTTTTTGGAACGAACGACCGCAAATAGCGACCGGCTCTGAATCAGGGCCCTAGTCTGTATATACTGTAGATATTTGCTTTCGATTTGGGTTGTCGCTGCTTGGAAATTCCATAGTCGCAAGTTTAATTCAGGAAAGTGCTTTGCCACTGCCCTATTGGTACGGGTGACTCAGATGCAAATGCTCTGGTGCCAATAAACTACTGTAATGCTGGGTACACACTGGCAGATATAATGGCCGATCAATTGATCGGGCAATATATCGGGTGCCCATTGGCCAGTGTGTACCAGTGATATGTCTGTGTATGATGTCATTCACAGAGATATTGCGTTGGATGTTTTGCACAGCTGATGCCCAATATATCTGCAGATATATTGAGGCAACGTGCTGTGTGTACAAGCGGTCGGCTGACCGCCCATACATTTGCAGCGCCAATCGCAGGGAGGAGGACATGACACGCCCATGGCCAGCGGGATCTGCCCCCCCGGCCAGCACACACAACACAGATGATGGTTGTTCAGTGTGTATGAACAACCATCACCTACAGATATATCTGTGCAGTAGACTCAGTCTGCTGTCCAGCGAGAAGACCCCTTGGGGGCTAAATACTAGTCAGATACTTAGTGAGCTCAGAGGCTAAACAACTTTGAAATAAAAGACTTGAACCATATCGCAGTGACAAACTCTGTAATGATATCTCCTCTTTTGACTCTGTGCGCTGTAAAAATTCCCCATTGGCTTTGATCTACAGTAACCTGAAATTCCCTCAGATAATTCTTTAATTGTCGCAGCTCGCGAGCTATGAAATTGATTAATACACACCGGGAGCTCTTGGGCTTAAGAGAGTCATCCATCATTTAGTTCAGTAAAAATGTATGTGCGTATTAAATGCTTAACAACTCACCCAGTCCTAATGTCTCGTGGACAGGCCAGGCGTGTTGTTACAATACACCGTCCTGCTTACACGCCGGTCCCCCCCGAATCTTTGTTTGCGAACATTCTATGGTAAATACAGACATTCGCATGAGGTTCCACGGTTGGAGACGATGAATGGACGACCTGTTTTACAGCAAAGGCAGTTTTTTCAGACACATTTAAATCTTATATTGAGGATTATGTCTGAGGATAAAAGAACCCAGGTAACTTTGTTGCTAATTTCCTAACTGTCACTTTACAGGCTGTGTTTGAAAATTGACAGTTAGGCGCTGATTGGTTGGTACTTTATCTCTTTTCAAGGCTTAGTACATAGGGGATCTATATGTTATACGAAGCCCCAGCTTTGCTACTTTGCTGGAGAAAGGACTCATCTCCACCTTTTACAATCTACCAAACGATAAAGAGCAAAGAGATCACTGATCGCTTACCGCAGTCCTCACAGACCTCTATTGGGATGAACCGGATGCGAAGTGGCCACATCCCTTGGCCATGCAAGGCAAAGCCTCGTGTCCTGTCTGAGCACTCAGCATCCCTGGCAATAGGGGCCAGCAAATTCTGCAGTATACATCACTATTACTAGCTTTTATCTATATGGTGCCACAATGTAACGATGTAGACAGGCATAAAACTTACAAGATGACGCAATTACAAGGCGAACAACTCAAACAGCTGTGGAAGCTCTGGCTGCATCATTGCAATCTTATAATCATGTGGGTCCTTGCCTTGGTGTCCGTAAATTGATTTATTTGTTGTTGGGTTTTTTTAAGTCGCAGGCTGTTACATTTACCCCCTCACTGGTAATCCTTTCTGTGCGCTATGTAGATGTCAGCCACCACCGTAAATTAGGATTGCATTGTGGCACCAATGTGGCACCAATGACCTTCCCTTATTATGTCTGATGCCTCTCAGTTCCCTGAGCCCTAATACCCCGGCTTCAAGCTGGCTTGGACCCGGGACACTGAACTCGGGTTGAAGCCGGGGTTTCAGTACTTACCCCCTTTCACAGTGGTGGATGGACCCGGGTTACTGCCGGGTCGTCGCTGTTCACACTGGACCCAGGGTTTCCGTCTCTCAGTGGATGATGTCATCTCCAAACGCCCATTGTGCTCTCTAATCAGCTCCTTTTAGGCCTGACCTGGGTCATCGTGACTTGGGTCAGGCCTTTCACACAGAAGGCTACTCGGGTCAGACCCGGGAATAACCAGAATCGAAGTCCTGGGAATTTCAACCCAAGTTGACCCTTTCACACAGAAAGAGGACTCGGGTTGGCCTGGCTTGCCCAGGCAAATTACAGGGTCCTTTTCTCTGTCTGAAAGGGATAAAAGTTTCACAATGGATGATCCAACTAATGTTCCTCTTGAAACCCCCACTGGTACGGTGACAATGTGAGTGAATGATGGACTCGTCCTAATACGATTGTTTTAGGAAGACTGGCGTGTCGAACAAGGCTGCTATTACAGCCTTGGTGACCAGAGGTACTGGGAGGGTTGGTGTACTCACCTACCCCAATGGCAAATCCGTTACATTGAGGCTAATAAGGATCTGTGTGATGGAATTTGGTTCTCTCGAGTTAAATTCAAACATAACAATATTTATAATGTACTGCACTGAGGTCTTGAGGAAGACTGTGAGCTAATCCTAACACTGCAATATAACACTGAGTCCCCGGCTGCCTCAGGCTCATTCACAGTTCTCAAACTAGTGTGGGACCCTGCAGGAGAGAACTAAGGATTAGCACTTCTCAGCATAGCTAGGAGCCGAGCAGCGCAGAGTCTGCTAATGTACTGACACACGTCCCAGAACATAATGTCATTACCGCTCACAGAACCATCAATCACTACATTTCATTGGCTGATAATTTGTCTCCTTGCAAGCTATGACATGGTGGGAAGTATGTGAGAGGGCTGACACGTCAACTGGGGAACCTG
The DNA here is from genome assembly GCA_031769625.1 of Taudactylus pleione. NCBI lineage: Eukaryota > Metazoa > Chordata > Amphibia > Anura > Myobatrachidae > Taudactylus > Taudactylus pleione. The sequence goes on along the minus strand of JAUIMM010000963.1, from coordinate 255,332 downwards.
AGAAATAATCATTTTTGCACGTACTTAAAATTTATTAGAAAAATGTGCGCTTTGTGCATTCACTGGCGGGTGTAGGGGGCATTGGTTCCAGCAAAAAATGGGTCCCAGCTTAAAAAAATGTTTTTGTATTTTTTTTAAATACATATTGTGACCATACACAGCCATCGTATCCCTTGCTCATTTGTTCCAGATTTCTGAAGCTGTGATCATCAAATCTATTAGTAAAAGACAAACATTGGGGGTCATTCAGAGTCAGAAGCAAGCGCTGTGCGCTCGCAACCGACTCGATGTTGCCCCACTGGGCATGCGCGAGACCCGGCTAGCGAAGGACGCTCCGTCGCTAGGGGTCTCGCAGCAGAGGGGGCGAGCTGTCCAAACGGAGGCGTTCCCGCCGGAACGCTTGCAGTTTGGGGGCGGCCCCACTGACATCATTGCTGATATCAGTGGGCAGCTTCCTGCTTGATCAGAGCAGGAAGCTCCCTGGGGCTTACGAGTGCCCAGACCCAACCTTAGGGTCTAGTCGTAAGCCCCGATGGTCGCGATGGTCTTGACCATCGCAACCATCACCCATGTCGGTCGCTAGAGCTGTGGGTGTTAACCCACAGCTTAGCGATCGACAAGGAGGCGGTCGTTCAGGATGCAAGCGGCCGCCCTGATTCAGTGCGACCGCTTGCAACTAATGACCGCCTCTGAATGAGGTCCTTTTTCCTTCAGAAATGTGGATTTGCGTCTCTACGTGTAAAGTGGCCATCGCCAGGCCCCATAGCTATATTTGAGTAAGAACCCGGGAATGGTGCTTTAACCTCCCAGCCCTTATTAGGATACATGTGTCCGGCACATATTGTATGTATGGAAGCCATGACTGGCAGAGCTGGGGCTTTGAATGCAAGTAGCAGCCTCACATTGGGTGGTCTAGGTGACCTCAGCAGGTCTGCTCGTCTCCAGGCCACTTAGCAGTTATGCCACAGTACTCTCATCCAAATACTCTCTACCTGCAGCTCCCCTGCTCACCAACTTTCCAAACATCCTTTCTGGGAGCAGCCCGGAGAGGAGATCCTGCTGTCAGCTTCGGGGATAAGCCCATGATTAACGGGGTCTGCAAGGAGGCGATGGGAGTGGCTTCCAGGTCGGTGCAGCAGGGAGGGTGGGGGGGAGTGGAGGGCACGCTGGCGCGATTGTGTCATCGCGGCCCAGCCCCCTGCTTTATATTGCCGATATAACCAGCATTGTAAAGCAATGGGCAGGGCTACCATGACGCGATTCAGCACGAGACGCGTCAGCTCCCCCCCAGAACCGCCCACTTTCACATGTGGCCACGGGGGGTCGTGGGGGGGCTGGTGGCCATACCAGGGGACTTCCTACTCTTGCGGGGTGCTGGATTTTCGGGAGACTCCCGGCAGTCCCGGGAGAGTAGGGGCTACCTAAAAAATTGTGAGCCTCTCGCAACTTCTGGGAGAGTAGTCGAGTCATCTGCTCACATTGGGCCTGATTCTGAGTTGGGAGAAAAGCAAAATCAGCAAGTAACTGTGCATCTGGAACAGACCACGCTACAGTGCCAGGGGGTGCACTGCAAGCAAGGTGACTGCTGGCTGCTGGTGCATGTAGTCCACACTGTTGGACATTCATACACTGCCATTTAGATTTCAGTCCCTCCCAACTGTAAATCTCTGCACATGAAACGCGCATGACTCTGCATTGTCCGTACCTGCATGTGCTCAGTTCCGGAACATGCACTGCGCGAAGACACAACAGATGCGCTCTGCAAATAGGTGTACATTCACAGCGCCGCAAAGTGAAAGCGCATATATGGTATCGTCAGAACGCCGTTGTGCGCAGCGATATATATATATATATATATCGTCCCTCTTTCAGCAGAGTTATTACATTTGCAGGGTTACACTTTGGGGTGTGATACGTTCACATAACCTGGTAATGCTGCTGCTGACAATTGCAAACAGGACCAAGAGAGAAGTGTAATTGTATCGGGCTGAAATGTCCAGTTTCTCCCCATTAATACATTGAGACTGGGCACCTCTAGGAAAGCTCGCCGTCTCATTTTCTGCTGTGTCTAATGCAGTCTCTGTTGGTGCATGTTGCTGCACGCACCTAATGATAATGCTGCATACATGGAAGAACCGGAAACACGGCAACAACACGGGTTCATTTAGGGCAAGACCTAGAACTTGACATAAGACTTGCACGTAAACAGGATCAGGTTGATCTTGATGACACAGAGCCTTCGGGTATAGCAATGAGATGTACGTATGACCCTTACCACACCGTTAGTAAAGACAGTCTAACCTGTGGGGAACTACACTTCCCATTATGCCCGATCAGTCATGTACATGCTGGTGAGCGTAAGACTTAAGCTGAATGTAAGAAATGGCCCCATCACCACAAGGTCAGTGAGACCTGAAGCGACTATTTACGGGGAATGCAACTTGAAATTTATTGACAATATATTATTATTATTATCCTTTATTTATAATCAACTTTAGCGTAAGCCAAGAAAGCCCTCGGATGTCCGTTTTTTCATTGACTCGCTTCACTAAATTCCTCCACACATTGTGTAAAGAATAGCGACAACAGCATCACAACCCGTTCAGTGGTTCTCGAGATTAGCCCAGATACACAGACAGACGCCTACCAGGGATTTTATTTTATACTATATATAGAAGATAGATAGATAGATAGATAGATAGATAGATAGATAGATAGATAGATAGATAGATAGATAGATAGATAGATAGATAGGTCATGGATCTACTTTCAGGTGTCTGCCATACAGTATATTGGTGGGTACACACTGGGCGATATTACTGAGCGACTGCACGATTACGACATCGTAATCGTGCAATCGCTCAGTAATCGTGCACAAATCGTGCACTGTTATGTCAGAAACGACCAGTTCTGGTCCTTTCCGACATTGTCCATCGCCTGAACATGCAGCACAATCTGACGATGTCGTCAGGTTGCTGCATGTTCGGGAATGGGGGAATGATAATGATAATGATATCTTTCAGCGGGTGTACTCAATGTCATGAACGACATTGAGCCAGGGTTGCCTACCCTCCCGATTCGGGCGGGAGCCTCCTGATATACGGGTGCAGCTCCCGCCCCCCCAGAAAGGCAGGCAAACCTCCCGCATGCCGCCGATCCCCTGTCTCCCCCCCGTCAGTACCTGATGAACCCCCTTCAGCGGGGGGGCGCTGACGCGATTCGCGTCATTTTGGCCCCGCCCCCTGCTTCACAATGCCTGTATTTCGGCATTGTGTAGCGGGGGCGGGGCCAAAATGACGCGATCGCGTGACCCCGCCCCCTGGCACACCCGGAAACGACCTTCAGCCCGGCCACGCCCCCTTTTGCCGGCCACGCCCCCTGTTCTGCCGATCTGGCTGCTCCCTCCCGGAAGGAGCAGCCAGATAGTCGGCAAGTATGCATTGAGCACACCCTGCCGGGGACACACTAGACGATATCGCTCAGGGAGCATATTGTCTGGTGTGTATGCACCTTAACATGGGAGGGAGAACTGTCCATCCTAACAAAGTCATTAGCAGCATCAGGATAATGGACATATACCAGTCCTGTCTCCGATTCCTCCGCACGTAGTCCCTATTAGACTGATTAGCATATTAGCGGAGACACTTCCATTAGCGCAGTGAGGGCTGAGCGTACAGACTGCTAGTTGATGTCAGCGCAGACAGATTAAATAAAAACAAGGAGCCACTTCTTTTAGTACATACAACAAATCACAATGGGCTTTTAAATCCACTACAAATTACACAGACATCCTCTGTGGGCTGCTGTCGCCCGCTGACACAAAGACCAACTCTTCGTGGACTATTTTTCTGTTCATTTAAACAACTTTTTACCGGACTGATACCCAAAGACGGTGTCTAATAGCCAGGTAGAGTGCTGATACAGTCAGAGGGGTGAGTAGGAATCGGCAGCAACTGCATAGAGTGCAGACAAGTTGGGAAAAAAGTTTAGGCGGATGATAGGGCAGAACTAAATTACAATGGAGTCTGTGCCATGTGCCCACCAACTGAGTGGTCAATGTGATTGTACAATGAAGGTTTCCTTCTCAGAATATTGATTTTTGCTTCTCTGCACAGCCCATTAGGAAGTGCATGACACCACTCTGATGGCACCGAAGTGACACTCTGCATAATCTTATGAAACATTTGCATAGAAGGATTAATTATAAACTCTGTACCCGAGTTACACCCCTGGGCGCAGCCTAGAAAAACATATGGTGCTAAAAATATCCATATTAATGGGAAATGTAGTGGCATAATGTCTCTGATGGGAGGGGGCAAGAGAGGGAGAGAATGAAAGGTAGAGATTACATTTCTGATAACCTGCATCTAAATTTGATCTGCAACCCTGTACGAACAAAATCGTGATGCATGCGTTGCACAGATCAGAACGCCTACACCCACTGATGCCAAATGAGGTTTGGAAAAAGCTCTTTGTGTAGCAAGTGTGCATGCTACACGCTTGCTACACAACCAGTAATCTCACAATTCCGTGCCAGAAGCACCTAAATGCACCCACATTCGCCTACTCAGCCCCAGTGCCCATCATCAGGATGGAGACTCTACCGATCGGCTTGCCGAAACGCAAGAGACTCGCTCTTCTCAGCAGGGACTCGGGGAAAATCCAACTACAGTAGGAACGTTGGAAGAGGAACGGGAATCTTAATACATTTGAAAGATACTGTAACTTATTACCATTCCAAAACTAAACCAAGCATTCCAAAGGCCATTCACAGACCTTTTATAGATCCTGGGAAAAGTTTGCGAGTCTCTAGGAAAAACAACAAGGCTGATCCTACTCTCCATAGGACTTGGACTCTGAGTTGAACCGGATGTTATGGAGATCAGTATGACACCATCTAGACTATGGCATGACTGCAGGACTTGGGACAATGCGGCTGGCTTGCACAGGCTGGGAGTCGGGACACAGGAAACGATGGCGGAGCCGTCTCCCAATACTAATCAGCAGGAGTCATATATTCACACCTTAGTAATAGATGTAACAAGTACTTCTTAACTGGAGTACGACTGAGAAAATGGTTTTGACACAGGGCGGCGACTGGATGTAAATTGGGCGAACGCCGTTAGCAGAGGGCTATGAGGATGGTACTGTTTACTGCCCTGCAACACAGGCAGAATATTCTGCAAGGAGAATACCTAGCAATAGGCACTGGGGATAAATAGATAAAATAACCCTGTTCCTACTCGACATTTCAATAGATACAAATATGCACATTAATAGGACTTTCTGCAGAGAATTACTTTTTATTTTTAAATCATTAGAAAAAGAGTATTTCCAAAGAACTTTCAAAAGGTGGCAAACCAGTTAAATGAATAGTTTCCGTAGACACATATCTCCAACAAGTGACCTATTAATATGATTCCACTTTCACTAATTACCTTGCCAATAAACACGCCACGATGAATGAATTTCAATGCAAATCGCTGGGATCGGGGTCCTCTGAGAACGGAAGCAGATGGGAAATTATCAGTAATTGCCGGTAGGACTTGGTGACCTAAATGCATAATGCGCCATATATAAGCTGCAAATAAATGCATAAAAAAATGTATATCTTTTTTAATGAACTGCCGTTATCCACAACGACAAAAATACAATAGGATCAGATCAGCTTAAATCTTCCTGAAATATGAACGAGTAAAATAACGTAAAAAATAATAATAATTTCTCCATCATGTCTTTTTTTTTTAAAAACTACTCATCCCACCAAAATTAGAGAAATCAGAGCTCAGAGGAGCCTTCCAAAGCCTCTCTGCTTACAACATAGGGCCTGATTCAGCAACGATCGCCATTGCAATCGCAGCTGTGAAATCGCACGCAACGCAGCTGCGAAAATATACTAATACTTACCAAAGCTCAGCCGACGTAAATACACCCACTACTGTGTTCTCACATCTGTCCACTGTCGCTCTTCCGCGTAAACATCGGTACCATCGATACACATCGACCACTCACCCAGCATTTACACCAGGTCTGGCCTGCCGCAGACACTGCCAGTCACCTTGCGAACAGAGGGCTCTCATTCTCCGTATGCAATCGCAGTGGCTAATTTATGCACGCCCAAGCAACGGCGGTCAAATGGACAGTCACGCCTGCGTTTCTCTGACCACTCCCCCGTCACCACCCCCAAACGCTCACAGCCTGTCACTCACTCTGCGATGGATTCCTCTGTGTGTTCATAAATAGCGGTGCATTTGCAGCGCATGCATAGTGAGACCTATACGCATGCGCAGTGGCAAACAATCGCTCGATCTGCGTACGTAGTTGCAATTGCAATCACTGCTAGATCAGGCCCATAATGTGCAATAATGTGCTACCGAGATTACATTTATAGGTTAAGGCACCTACGCTCTAGACGATATTTTAAATGGTTTGGCTGGATCCGACGCATCGGAACGACAAATCGTTCAAATCGTCAAGTGTGTACGCACTATGCGCGCTCCCGCGGTGTCGCTCGTCGCATCTTCAGATCTTTTGTACACGCAGAAAGATCTGTCAATTAGTTTAATGATCGCTGCAGATTGTGCAGTGTGTACGCTCTTCCGAACGATCAGACGATATGGTGACATTATATAATTAATGATCTAACCACCAAACGATGTAAGATATGTTGTATGGTCGTTGGTTAGATTGCACAGTGTGTATGCACTAGATCGTTTGCCTGGGAGTTCAAGGGAAATCATTGCCAACATCGCATCATTTGCAAGTCATTTATACCTTTTACACCAACCGAATAACCCGGGTTATTGCCGGGTCGACCCGGGTCGATGCTCTGTGTGAACGGCTCCCAGAAAAATCGGGTTGAGAGCAGGGTTGAACACGGGTTGTTCCCGGGTCATGAGGCAGTGTGAACGGGTGCTACCCTGCTTATTTGACCCGGCTAGCTCTGATAGATGCTGATTGGAGCTTCTGGGGCACGGGCAGATGATGTAATTTGTCAGTGCCCTGCATAGAGAGACTCACATGAAGCCATCGCTTGCCTGTCTAACCTCCTGCACCACAGCAGCCTGACCAGCAGCCAAAAACGCAGGCAGGCACACAGCCTGCCACATCCAGAACTGCACCCTGCACCACAGCCTGACCAGCAGCCACAAACACAGGCTGATACACAGCCTGCCACATCCAGAACTGCACCCTGCACCACAGCCTGACCAGCAGCCACAAACACAGGGTGATACACAGCCTGCCACAGCCAGAACTGCACCCTGCACCACAGCCTCACCAGCAGCCACATACACAGGCTGATACACAGCCTGCCACAGCCAGAACTGCACCCTGCACCACAGCCTGACCAGCAGCCACATACACAGGCTGATACACAGCCAGAACTGCAGCCTGCACCACAGCCTGACCAGCAGCCACAAACACAGGCTGATACACAGCCTGCCACAGCCAGAACTGCAGCCTGCACCACAGCCTGACCAGCAGCCACAAACACAGGCTGATACACAGCCTGCCACAGCCAGAACTGCACCTGCACCACAGCCTGACCAGCAGCCACATACACAGCCTGCCACAGCCAGAACTGCAGCCTGTAGCAATGTTTTAATCAGTCCCCACCCCTCTCTTTTGTTGCCTTTTGTGACCATCTTTGTCAGACCTTAAAACAGACCATTTTAATGACTTCTATAGAGAAAAGCAGGGATTACCCGGGTTCAGTGTGAACGGGGCAAACCCGGGAATAACCCGGGTCAAGTTGCAGTGTAAACGGGGTCTGAAGCCGAGTTCGACCCGGTGACCAGTGTTCGAATTCCAGGGTCGGACCCGGGATTTTGGTGTGAAAGGGGTATTAGTGTGTACCTAGCATTAGTAAAAATAGTATTAGCTTTAAAGTCTTATAACTTCACTACTTAAGTATTTATTTTTAGTTCTGATATAATTAAGGCAGATTTAGGAAATGCCAAAGTGCAAATGCTCTTTTTTTTAACATCAGGCACCTACATTTACACTATTGCACCTATCTGGGTAGCAAGGTAGCACAGTGGTTAGCTAGGTACACACCAGACAGATAAGAGGAGCGATCCATTTCCTGTATACACACTACACAATAATGTCCTGTATGAATAAATGATTCCTGGAGGTGAGTTTGTCAGACGCTGCCTGTGCACACTGCATTTGTTGCACAATATTGGCTTGTCAGGACCACGGAACGTCATGCAGAACTCCTGATATCGGGACTGGAGCCGAATGTCATTTCTGAACAACATTCGGCTCCAGTCGCTGTTCACACACAGGGCCTGATTCAGACCCGGTCGCAATAGCTGAGCGCTCGCAACCGGGTCGTTGGTGGCCCAGAGCGCATGCGCACGACGGAGCCGGCTCCGTCGTGCGCATGCGCGAGACCCGGATAGCGACGGGCAATCCGTCGCTCCGGGTCTCGCACCAAAGGGGGCGTGCTGTCGATGTTGAGTAACAGCACGCCTCCTTTGGTGGGTGGCTGCCCAGATGGAGGCGTTCCCATGAGAACGCCTACCGTCTGGGGGCGGCCCCACTGACATCACAAGTGATGTCAGTGGGAGAGCTTTCGGCTCTGTTTGAGCCGAATGCACTCTAGGGCTTGTGGTCATGAGACCCTACCACAAGGGTCTCGTCGCAAGCCCGATGGTCGTGATGGTCTTGACCATCACGACCATCATCCTGGCTGCTCGCATTAGCTGTGGGTGGCAACCCACAGCAATGCGAGCCGCCAGGAGCCCGCTCTAAAAAAAAAAAGACGCCCTGATTCAGAGCGAGTGCTCTGTCAGAGCGTCCGGTTCTGAATCAGGGCCACAGTGTGACACACTGCCATAACCGGACTGACCAGCAAAGAAGTGTCTGATCAGCCCAGTTATTGCAGAGTGTGTACCAAGCATTAAAATCCAACCAGGACCCTATGAACGGGATGAAATATGTGGTACTGCATATCCCATATGTCAGAGGCGTCTTAAGAGAGGAGGGGGCCCATGTGTACTTCCCGTGCAGGGCCCCCTCCTCTCTCCCCGGTGGCCGGTAGCCGAATGACGTGGCTGCCCAGCCATCGGAGCATTAGAAGACTCTGGGCACTACAGCGTGCCAGAGTTTACTCCGCATGCGCAGAACACTGGAAAAGTGGCTGCGGCGGCCATTTTCCGGTGTTCTGAGCAGCGCTGACACCCAACGCGGGACCGTAGACGGGTGAGTTTAAAATAATATGGGTGCAGTGTGTGCGGCGCGGGGACCCATGGACCTGGGGGCCAGTGTGCCCTGCACACACTGCACCCATTATAGACATGCCACTGTCAAATGTACTAAGCACATGGATTGCTTCGTCCCAGTTGGTAATGCCATCTTTAGGTGGCATTACCTAAAAGAAGCCTATGGACTTCTTTTCGGGACACCCCCAGAGAAGGATCCAATCGGATCTCTACCATCTCCCCCTGCGGCGTGCGCTTCCTTCTGCGTATGCACAGAAGGACGTCAGAGGGGCTTCTCGGTGTTAGACAAAGGACAGCTCTTATCGGGAGAGCTTTCCCCTGAGATTTAAATCACATTTGTAAGTACAAACTGCAGTAACCACCCGCGGTATGTACCCCATAAGAAGCAGGATGCACCGAATCGCGGGTGCCATGTTTAGTACATCCTGCCCTATAGGTGTGGAGTTTGTATGTGTTCTCCCCATGTACTCCAATTTCCACCCCACTCGAGGTCATGTTGCAGGACAGGATTAACTAGGTAAAGTGTGTACTTACCATGGCATTCCTGGCTCTCCGGGAGGGCACAATGGATATACACATTTTGCACCTTTCAACTACAGGAAATTATCTATGATTACTCTAACACATGTAATTAGAGCCTTCAAGACACACAAACTGCTCCATGTAGTACAGACAGTCTCTATGTCCCCTCTCTCTTTGGATGGATTGGGTACGGGATACCGGCGCTCAGGATCCCAGGCGTCAGAATCTCCATGCCGGCATCCTGCCAGGGTTAGGAGACCGACACCTGTCGGTAAGTATCCTAACTCTACCCCTAAACCTAACCCTCCATCCCCGCAGCCTAAATCTAACCACCCCCTGCAGCCTAACCCTAACCCTCCCCCTAGTGCCTAACCGTAACCCCTAACCCTCCCCCTAAGCCCAATACTTACTGTCGGAATGTCAGGGGTCGAGATGCTGGCGCTGGGATTCTGACCGGTGTTGGGATTCCGATGCCGCATTCTGAGTGCTGGCATCCCGACAGCCAGAATTTACACTACATCCCCTTAGAACATATGCAATATAGACAGTTCTGGTGTCCATTCACTCACAGGACACATGTAATACAGAGAGTCCCTGTTTCCCCTCACTCTCAGGTCACATGCAATACAGAGAGCCCATGTTTCCCCTCACTCACAAGACACATGCAATACAGAGAGTCCCTGTTTCCCATCACTCTCAGGACACATGCAATACAGAGAGTCCCTGTTTCCCCTCACTCTCAGGTCACATGCAATACAGAGAGTCCCTGTTTCCCCTCACTCTCAGGTCACATGCAATACAGAAAGTCCCAGTGTCACCTCTTTCTCACAATACATATAATAAAGACAGTCCTGATGTACCCTCACTTTCAGGACACATGTAATATGGACAGTCCTGTTATCACCTACAACTCAGGACACATTTTAATACAAAAAGTCATGGTGTCCCCACACTCTCAGGTCACATGTAATACAGAGAGTCCCAATGTCCCCATGCTCTCAGGACACATGTAATAAATACAGTCCTGGTGTCTCCTCACTTGCAAGACACATGTAATACAGATAGTAGAAAATGTCCCCTCAAGCCCAGGTCACTAGTAATACAGACAGTCTCGATATTTCCCCTCACTCTCAGGACATATGTAGAAGTGCGTGAACATGGTACGATTAAAATGGACGATATGAACGATAACAATATCGATCATATCGTTATCGTTCATATCGTGCATTTTTCGGTGCCCAACGACCTGCGATGCCCCGACACGTATGGACGATATCGACCAGGTTACTATAGGGACCCGCGATCGTTGATCGCGAATCGCTATAGTCGTTGGTGAGTTGGTGGTGTGCTGGATGATCGATATCGATCGTCCAGCACACCCGGGAGACTGTACAATGATATCGTTATCGTTTTCGATCGTCCCGTGTGTACGCACCTTAATACAGACAGTCTCGGTGTTCCATTATACTCAGGACACATGTTATACAGACAGTCCCGGTATCAACTTACTCTCAGGGCACATGTAATACAGACAGTCCCCGTGTCTCCTCACTTACAGGACACGTAACACAGGCAGTCCCATTGTCCCCTCACTCTCAGGGCATAAGTTATTCAGATAGTCACAGTGTCCCGTCACGCTAGGACACATGTAACACAGACAGTCCGGGTGTCCCCTCACTTTCAGAACACACGTAATACAGACCGTCCTTTCAGGAAACGTGATACCAATAGTCACAAGGTAAAGTAAATTAACTGATTAGACGTAAAGTGTTAAAAGACAGAACTTCAATGTTCAGTAAATGTAGGAACTTGAAGATTGAATATCTGAAACTGCAACACGTCATGTTCCACCTCAAAACTCTATTCCTGACCCTTAAAAAATAAGTGATGTTTATTAATGCTTATTGCAGCAAGAGGTTCATTTTTTAATGTTGCAAAAAACTTAATAAGCCAGACTTACAACTAACCAGAGTTCTGTTACAAGGTATCATGCAAATCCACAGCCAAAATGTGACAATCTTTCCTCCATATGTATGTTCAAGAAAAGACAGGGCTGGGAAAAAGGTGTGGCCACCTCTGGGCTGTTATAGACAGAGCCGGGCCTGATCAATATGAAGCCTTAGGCAAGACCTGGTTCCCATTAAATTGCAGCCAATCCCCACCACCAAGCATTGTGGTCATATACTCACACATAAACTATGACAAAGGAGCAATCAAAACTCTTTCATATTTAGGTTATGGAATTCTCAATTTTTATAACGCATTTCACTGGGCTGTCAGCAGTTACCGCAAATTTCGTCTATGCAGCATTGTTTTATAAAATGCCACCACTGGCATAAAGGTGGCTAGTGGCATCCTTTAGGCAAAGAAAAGTCAACAAGGCTGGATGATATATAACTGAATTAATCGGCGTCCTTCCTCTTTAAGCGAAGTTCAGTCAGTAGAGGAACGCCGCATTTCACCTCAATTCCCTTGTTCATTTTGCATTAAGACAAGTTAATATACAAATTCCGCAGAAACAGACTTGTCCCAACTATAACAATAGGAGCAGCTGCAACATTTCCAAAGTCAATTTCATGTATAATTCCCTGTCCTTGTGCAGTAATTGTTTCTATTATTCCAGATGGAAATGTCATGAGAGCCGAACGCTGTTCTTCCCGTATTCTCTTTCCACATCATTAAAGACCCTATACAAAGGTGCTAATGCAAAATAACTGGGGACATTAAAAAAAACATAGGGAGTAAATTTTTATGTTATTTTTTTTTGCTTTCATATTCTTAATCATATGTTTCCACCTTCTTGGCAGATCTCATAATGAATGATATCTGGTCGTAAGTCTTCTATAGTCTGCAATAATATATATGTTTATGTTAGATTGTGTAATGTCTGTATTAATACATATATTTATGTTAGACCTGTGTCTCCCCAGCAGACGTGGAACCAAAAGGCCGCCATGCCAGCTGAAGCATACCCTTGGAGTAATGGAACTCTAGGCATCCACGATCGTTGATCGCGGGTCCCTATAGTAACTTGCTCAAAATTGAGCAAGTTGACCGGCATGCATGGCCGATGGACTATATCGCTATCGTCCATACGTGCCCGCGCATCGCTGGTCAAAGGTAAGTTGGTAGGGACCATTTAAACGGATGATTTGAAAGATAATGGTAATGATATCGATATCGTTCAAATCGTCCTTTTAAATCGCTACGTGTGTATGTACCATTACATTGCCGATTTCACCTTGCAGCCATAGAGGTGCGCAGGAAAATTTGCCAATGTAGTAGCTACCACGATGGGGAAATATAAGCGTAACCGTACAACGTGGCGATGTACAGCGGAACATAGCCCATCACTGAATTGACCTCTTATAGCCATATTCAATTTGAGGCGAGCCGCATACTTGGGGACCCCCCCCAGAGTCAAGTTCACTAGTTTTTAACTTTCAACATTATTTTTTTTTTGCCCTCTTTTTCAAAGTAATTTTTTGGTGTGTCCTTAAGTGTTTTTTTTTTATTTTTTGACACAGATTACCTTTGGGGGACTGTCTGAAGGCTGCAGGGGGGGTTCCCGCAACATTGCACCCCGAAACCCCAATTCTGCACTTTTTTCCACCTGCTATTCATAGGCGAAACTTTTTTGCCTAGTACATTTCATTGACTTTCCGCCTAGGCGAAAAGTCTTTCAAATTGAATACGGGGTAAAAGCAAAATAGGCGAAAATGACGTAATCGGCGAAAAAGTATCGCGGATCCGGACTTTTCGCCTCAAATTGAATACGGGCCTTAGTGAATGTCCCAGCAAATTTTGGAGTTTGTCTCAAATCTTTCCTAAGTTGGTTCCTCAGTTTCAGCATGTAACACATTCTACAGCATAGGGAGATGCTAAATGCTTAATATTACAACTACAGATCGCATTGCCTGCTAATTAAAACAGGTTTAAGAAATTCCAGGTCACGTCAGGTCAAGTGCAGGAACCTAAGTTGCCTAATGTATAATCTGACTTTATAAAGGGGGAGAAGAGATTGTGAGAAGAGAGAAATAATAGAATACGAAAGAAACCGGAAGCCTGCGGAACCCGCCGCACGGGAAAACTATCGCAGGCCGTGGATTCACCAACATTGTTTGCTACGTAATATCAACAGCTACACAGGAAAAGATGAGATGACCTTAGTGCTACCTGCAATTTCCACAAGCTCCAGCTTCTGACACCAGCCACATATTGCCCCAGGCTAGGGGCAGCAGAGATTAGAGTTAATCTGGGGAGAGGGGATTCCGAGGGTCCAGGCCTGAAATCCTGGCCTTGAAGCTGTCAGTGAACACACAAGACAGAGGCTTATTCAGTCAATTGCTGGATTATGTATCTGAGTGTGAACTCGTTACACAAAGCTGCACTTTTAAGGTTAAGATGAGGCAAAGCCACAGACCAGCCCTTAGTGAGCAGGTGAATCCATCAATGGCTGTTAGCACGACACAGAGATTTACTATAGGCATTTCCACAGGTTTCTTTCATCTTTTGAACAATTTATGCCAGTTTTCAGCCCCGGGTTAACCTTTCAGTGATTTATCAGGAAAAGCGGAGGCAGTTCTTCAGCCAGCACAGCGCCTAAATGCTAATGTTTATAGGTCCCATCCACACAGTAGTGGCGCACGTTTTGTGGGCTGCAGCCGAACGGTTCACTAGTAACCAGTGACATCAGACACAACAGAGGCGGCCATTTTGTGGACTGACTATGAAGCAGTGAGATGACGATAGTGTCTAGATGCCCTTCATGGAGAGGACCCTGACATCATCAGCTACTGTCCAACGTCATTCCCCACCATCCACGTGGACATAGGGGGGTGGGATATAATCTTGTGGAGAGCGCACCATGGCCGAAGCGTGGCGAGGGGACAAGTTTCTTCTCTAGGTGGACTTTTTGGGCATGGAATGGCACTTCCGCCCTCACTGTACGTCACTTCCAGGTCCTTTACATGAAGGGGAATTAAGCTCAGTCGTGAGATGCCACATAGGAGAGACCGGCTGAGACAAACACTCTTCTCTTGCCGTCTAAATTCCAGAATATATGAACGTCAAACAATAATATAGAAGTAATAAAGGTATGCATTTCTTAGTCTCACAGTTGTTTTGTGAAACCCAAATAAGTTTGTTTGGCCAAAGCTTCCCCAATTGTCTTACAAGAGATGCTGGTCCACTAATATCTCTGCTCAGGGACCACCCAACAATATATACACATTATACACAGTAAAGAGATTTGGGATGTGGTAAACTGGAGGTGTTACCCATAGCAACCAATCAGATTCCCTCTCTCATTTATCTGTCAGAATTCCAGGGCATGATAGCTGGAATGAAATTGGCTGCTATGGGAAACACTTCTCCATAGTACAGCGATATTCAAATCTTTTACAGACTAGTGAGAACTAGTTAGGTTTTGGGGTCATAGAGACAGATTAAGAGGGGGAACAAGGGCACAGTGCCCCGGGCCCCACTCTCTTAGCAGCCCCCCCCCCCTCTGGCCAGAGCACACTGATGTACTGTGCAATCCTGTGCATTTTATAACGTCTCCAGGTGAGTGGGGGGGGGGTGGTGGTGGATAATGAGTGGGGGTGGGTCGGGTGACAAGTGAGGGCAAGTTGGGTGACAAGTTGGGACAGTGCTAACATAGAGTGGCCCGGATATGAGAGGACGGGCCCTCCAGTCTTAAAGTCCCTGGGCCGGCTGCAGACTTAGGGGTCTATTTACTAAGCAGGGTTAGGAGACAGAGTGAAAAGTGATAAGAAAGTGATAAGGTACCAGCCAATCAGCTCCCAACTGTCATTTTTCAAACACAGGCTGTGAGATGACAGTTGGGAGCTGATTGGCTGGCACCTTATCACGTTCTTATCACTTTTCACTCTGTCTCCGAACACTGCTTAGTAAATAGACCCCAAAGTGAAAGGCGATAAGGTATCAGCCAACCAGCTCCTAACTGCCATGTCACAGGCTGTGTTTGAAAATTGACAGTTGGGAGCTGTTTGGCTGGCACTTATCTCCTTTCACTCTGTCTTATTAACACTGCTTAGTAAATAGACCCCTAAATCTGGCCCTGTTATGAGGTGTATACAGGGATCCCCTCTTAATAAAAACAACGAGTTCTCTGTTAAATCTTTCTGCAAATCAGTTTTACTGTAATACCTTTATCACCAATCCCCCGACAGACACCTGAACTTGCTATAACTGGACAACTATGAGAGCTTCTATAAATGACCCTCCCGCTCTTCTATTATCCCCAGATTCAATATGTGCAACATAATAATCTTTATCTGCGGAAAACCAACTTAAAATCCCAGCCTGCGCCTCTCGTTGTTCTTGAAGGGCAAATGGATTCACTCGGTTCCTCTGTTAGAAGAACAGTATTTGCATTAATGAATGCATGTACATGTATTAGTATTTGCATATAAGAAACCGCAGTTCATTAAATATACTAATTAAACTTTAAGCTGCAGTGATACCCTGCTGAGAGCCCATAGCCGTGTTCTACCACATCGGGGAGCGAGCGCTGTCTGGGGACTCAGGAAGAGACATAAAATCCCTCGCTCTCGCCACTGGGCCGTCTACACACACAGACTTGAAAGAGGCGACTCTCCAGCAAGTGAGGATTTATGCAGCTACAGTATGCACCTTTCATCCCAACTATACTCAGCACATCGTATTATACTGCTGATGACACTGTGCGCATGGGATAAGAGCTGCTGTCATTTATGTCTATTTACACTTACAGTATTGCAGCTGGCTGTAATGCTGGATTTTTAAGGTGCGTACACATGGCACGATTAAAATGGACATTATATGAACGATAACGATATCGATCACACCGTTATTGTTCATATTATGCATTTTTTCGGTGGCCAATGACCTTCAATGAGCGGGCACGTATGGACGATAACGATATCGTCCATCGCCCGTGCATGCAGGCCATCCTAGTCGATATCGACCAGGTGACGTTGGCCATCATTGGTGGGTTCATGTTGTGCTGAATGTTCGATATCGAACATCCAGTACACCCGGGAGATTGTACAACGATATCGTTATCGACCGTCCTGTATGTATGCACCATTAGAACAGACATAGAGGCTGGCAGGGCATGCTGAGACTTACAGTTCCACAAGAGCCAGGGTCTATATATTGAGGATGTATCCACTGTTTATTATAGGTAGCACAGTTGGCATAGGGTTAGCATTACTGCATCACAGCAATGAAGTCATGAGTTTAATTGACCAAGGTACTATGGCCCTCATTCAGAGGCGGTCGGAGGATGCAAGCGGTCGCTCAGAAACTGGGCGGCTGCTTGCATCCTGACCGGCCGCCTCTGTTTCGGTCGTTAGGCTGTGGGTTTGCACCCACAGCTCTAACGACCGCTAGGGTGATGGTCGTGATGGTCATAGACCATCGAGACCATCGGGGCTTACGACGAGACCCTATGATAGGGTCTCACTTGTCGTAAGCCCTACAGAGCTTCTGGCTCTGTCAGAGCCGGAAGCTCTCCGCCTCCCCCAAACGGCAGGCGTTCCCATGGACGCCTCCGTTTGGGCTGCCACCCCCCCCGGCCCGCCTTCCAAACGGGGCGAGCTGTCAATCAACATCGACAGCTCGCCCCCTTTGGAAAGAGACCCGGTACGACCGGCACTGTCGGTCATAGCGGGTCTCACGCATGCGCACAAAGGAGCCGGCTCCCTCGTGCACATGCGCACTGAACAAACATCGAGGCGGCCGTGTGGTCGTAGACCGCACGGCCGCCTCTGAATGAAGCCCTATATGTGGGGAGTTTGTATGTTCTCGCCATGTTTGTGTGGGTTTTCTCCAGTTGCTCCAGTTGCCTTCTAAACTTCAAAAACATACCGGTACAGGGGCAAACGCAGGATTTTTAAGGGGGGGTGTCCATACATTACAGTGTGTATATATATATATATATATATAATATATATATATATATATATACACACACACACACATATATATATAGGGCTATTTTTCTGGTAAAATACACACACAAACACACATATTTTGTTTTACTGTAGTAGATTGAATATGTATTGGGCTGGCACTGCCATTAGTGAACCTAGATGGTTACCTACTGTGCCTGAGTTTTTTAAAACCCGTGGAGCACCCCTCAGACACGCGCACCACACACAACTCTGCATATAAACACTGCTGACATAATTTTATTAAAGATGCGCCCCCCCAACACAAATTGCTCCCACATAAGAAACAATCACATTTCCCCCCCACATTAAAAAAAACATTGCATTGTCCCCACAGAAGGCAAAACAATACATCCCACATAAAAATAGAACCACACTGGCTATAAGATTTTATATTGGCCCTACCTGTCCGTGGAAGAGAAAGGTGTTTCCTGCTCCACAGCCGTGGAAGCAGGTACAGTGGCAGCCTATCATTGAGGACCTCTCACTGCGCAGCAGGGAGCACTGTGCGGACGTGACGGCGAAGCGGCGGGCGTGACCTATGATGTCACGCTGTCACGTGTCCACTAGTCATGGCCCGGGCAGCGGCTGAGCCCAGCGCTGCCCGGACCCAAAGTAAGTTGTCACGTATCCATTAGTCATGGCCCGGGCAGCGGCTGAGCCCAGCGCTGCCCGGACCCAAAGTAAGTTTGTTTACTGCGGGCACGGGATCTCTCCACCTCTTCTCCGGCGGCACACCTGGAAACCTCTCGATATGAGGAGGCAGATGCCGCGCTACTGACACAGCTGTCTCCTCATATCGGTCAGCTGCAGCGATGGATCGGCAAGCAGGGGGGGTTTCTAGGTACTCAGAAACCCCCCCTGCGTGCGCTAGTGCGGTAGGTTAATTGGCTTATGACAAAAAAATAACTCCAGTGTGTTTGATAGATAGATAGATAGATAGATAGATAGATAGATAGATAGATAGATAGATAGATAGATAGATATGTGATAGATAGATAGATAGATATGTGATAGATAGATAGATAGATAGATAGATAGATAGATAGATAGATAGATAGATATGAGAGAGATAGATAGATTGATAGATAGATATGAGATAGAGAGATAGATAGATAGATAGATAGATAGATTGATAGATAGATAGATAGATAGATAGATAGATAGATAGATAGATATGAGAGAGATAGATAGATAGATAGATAGATAGATAGATAGATAGATAGACACACATTTAGGTAAATATTTAGATGCAAGTGTTTGTGTTTTATATCGAACATCGTATTCCAGCGACACAACTTTCCGTTTTCTTTTATTTTCCTACATCTGTTCTGTTTACTTAAGATCAATGTTGAGGGTGAGATGTTTTGTTAGGTTCTCTTGTATGGAGACAAAAAAACAAGAGTATGAGGAATTCAATTGTGTTTTAAAAGCAGTTGCGCCCACAGAGGGTGTCAGGGCTCCTTAGTCCCCTTTTATTCCAAAGTGATAAATTGTCTATTTTAAGAAAGCTAGAACAAGACGTATTTGGGTTGCTGAGTCCTCCTGAATGACACTGAAGAAATAATTAACACAGCCGGTAAAAAGAACTCACTCTGCTACATCTGAGGGTTAGTGATCACCTGTAGAGGGGACACAATGGATAAAGGACACAATCCTGTACAAGATGTTTACATCAATGCAAACTGCCCCGAGAAAACAAACCCCCAATTCAGCCACCACCGCTCACAGACATATACTGTTATATACCAATCTATGCCACGTTATAAGGGCCTGCATGGGAATTATATCACAGCAATTAAGACTTGCAATAAAAATCTAACACTATAAATGATTCAAAAAGCAAAAAAATCCCTTGATCACCTCATGACCCTGGAGCCGTAATTGTGTCCCCTTCCCACCTGGTGTTTTGTACTCCAAAATGAATATGTAAGCTCATGAGCCAAGGAACCTGACTGTTAAGTAGTCTATGAACAACGCTGTGCACACATTTATCATCTAAATGAAAGAATACTATTCAAAATCACAGCAAATGATGGCAAATATAATACAGATATTCTACAACAAGCACAAGTGAACGCTCCTCTGTATAATATATATATAATATATATATATATATTATACAGTATTAGAAATGTGATCAGACTCCTGCGTTTTGGTTTTGGTTCTAAATCAGCTTCGCGTTTTGGTTTTGGCAAAATCACACTTGAGTGTTTTGGTTTTGGATAAAACAACTTAAATCATGTAACTTGGACCTGTGTTTGTTCCTTTGGTATTATTAACATCAATAACATAATTTCCAGGCAAATTTGACTTTAAATGCAGCCCAAAATATGCGAGATCCGTTTTTTAGATTCGATTTCCGAACTTGGCAAGTAGACCAGAATTTGAGCTCAATTCTACGAGGAACACAGTATATATAACATAACAACCTACAAGAAGACAGTCCTCATTTCAGTTCTTGCCATAATAATCACAGCTACAGCTATACAACAACAAAAACTAATATTGCTTTAAATAACAATTTGGAAATAGAATTACTGTGTGTGAGCGCACAGAATAGCTCAAAGACCCCTTCTGTGAAATTTGTATGTTGTCCTGATTTTTTTTACTATATATATTTATCTGCAAGAAACTCTAAAGGTTTTTAAATGAGTTTCTATACATGTATATTACAAATAAAATACTCTTACTTTATTGGATGCATGAATTATGGGTTTCTTAACTTTTGTGTCCTGAGCACGCTGTTTCCAAAGCTCTCTTTGCTAAATTATTGTGTTCTGCCGGCTAATAAAAAAAATAATAACCACACTTTAATAATAATAAAAATGATCTTTAATAATAATAAAAATTATGCAGTCTAATTTCTTTACTAATATTTTAATAAAAAATTATAATTATGAAATCATTATAAAATGGATTTAATTTGAAGCCAACAGTTAATCAATTAATTAATTAACAAATACATGCAAATCGATTAAACAAATGAAGTATGGGAAGTGAATTTTTCTCATTGTATAGGGTAAATTTACTAAGCAGCGGATTTGAAATGTTGGCAGAATTGTAGCAGTTTCTAAATGCCTGCAAACTTGTCGCTTAGTAATTCTGGTCCCTTGTGCACAATTGTGGTTTGAAAACGAAATAACTTGATTATGTTTTTTTATATTATTATTATTATTATTATTATTATTATTATTATTATTATTATTATTATTTCATGTGTTATTTCGTTGTACTTTCAGCTTTTTGAATTTAATTGTTTCATAGTTAAAAATTATGAGCTGGATCCAGAATATTTCTTCTGGGCTTTTTCCAAATCTCAATAAAGTCTAATCTGCAGAAAACATATAACCACTAAAAATAGTGGTGGGTGTTTGGTTTCTAAAAGCAGAATGTTCTCTGTGCTTAGAAAAGAAAAAACAACTGCAGACTGTATGCTGTTTCGTATTAAAATGTAAATTATTTTTAGGTCTGGTTGAAATGCATAAAAATCAGACAGAATAAAAAACAATAACGCCTGTGCACACAGGACCTTAATCTGTGCAAAATTGCAACAGCTTCTGATTTAGATGTTCCCATGGAAAAAAAAAGAATCTCAAAGAGCAGATCTATCCCAGACTTTTTAAAAAAAACATTGGAAATAAATTGCTGTTCGCAAGTTAAAGCCTAAGCAGCGCCTGAGATCTGAACACAAAACATGAGTTGAGACGACGCGTGTGTTTTTTAATGTCACTTCACACTAATTGCAAAATCACCTCTGACAGTGTCTAAATTAGCTAATTACCCTACATAGTTCCATGTTGCTGAGCACATCCTGCATTCACACCTTGGGCAAAAATGCTAAAATATATTTATATTTAAAAAAATAAATAAAAACATTCCCTTTAAAATATATATATATATATATATATATATATTATTTTTTTTTTACACGTGTCAGAATTTGTCCAATTGCTTCTCCGCCAAAGGGTAACTACAGTTTAAAATCATGTTAACCCTTAGTTTGAGCGTGCAATTCAAAGGCAATTATCTGCTGCTAAGACACAATTTTTCCGGCCTGAACAACCCAGCAGCAGGTCGAGCTGGCGCATTCCTATGGGATGAAAAGGATTAATGTCATGTTTTTTGGTCAGCAGACGGAACTGCGATATTCAGTCGATCCAGGAAAAGGCAAAGAATTTTGAGGTTTAGGTGAGAAATTTAGGTTTAGGTGAAAGAAAAAAGATATTGACAAATATATTTGGTCTGCCGCTGTCTAGCTAATTCTAGGTACATGGATCAGTCGTTTGCTGTTTATCGAGATGTGCGTCTCTTATCGTTCAGGGGGCGGAGCCATTCATTTACATAAGACGCCTCCCAAAGGTTTAAGCTAAAAGTTATGGTGCCTACGCTATCCACTATTAGCTACCCAAGAGACTACAGCTGGGCATCCACTATACAATTTTCTGTCAGATATCTGTCCAATCTGGCTGGTTGGAATGAAAACCTGGTAATGTATGGGAGCAAATGACAGTCAATCATATGGTTTTAAACACTGAAACACTGTGCGGTTTAACCATTTTGTGCGGTTTAACCATTTTTGGCTATTTTCCAGTGTTTGTGAGCAAATGGACGATTGTCATTCCCTCCCATACATTAACAGGTTTTCATTCCAACCAGCCAGATTGGATAGATGTCTGACAGAAAATTGTATAGTGGATGCCCAGCTTTAGGACACAATATATTAAACAAAAACAGTTTATCAATGACTAATGCAATTTTTTGAGAGTAAAAGTGCTATATAAATAAACTGATGACGATTATTATTCTAATTATTATTACTATTATTTAGCACTACAGATGAGCAACATTTTCTAAATCTACAAAAAATTGACCTCAACCAACAAAATTTTGCCCATTTCCCCTGTGAATTTGACCACAAATATCACCCCGGTCCGACATGCAGTAGAATGAACTGATAATCATCATCCCAGCTGTACAGTCTGTAAATTACGCAATGTGCAAATATGCAAATACGGGACGGAATGACATTTTGTGGAATGGTAAAGAAGATGTGGAACTGGAAGGTTGTATCGCTGAACTCTTTACAGCTCTTCGACGTGCCAGGTGCTGCTGCCAAACCATATTTATGCGAAATTTTACACCAATTTCACTCATCATGAGATAGCACGGACAACGGTTTTAGAATAAAGGGATGTTAAATAGTTTTGTTTTTTAGCTAAAAACATATTTGTAACGATTTTTGCGAGCTTTCCAACACAGTTGGTAATCAGCACATCCTTACAGTAACTAGGACTTATAAAGTACTGCTGCCTATTACACTTCCATCAAATTAAAGGATATAAAATATATGCAATACATAATGAACGTAATTTATGTTTTTAATTACTTAAACAATTTAATTAAATTTTTACTTTATTTTGAACCAACAAAAGATCGTATTGCTTAATCATGTAAATAAAAAAATGACACCAAAAAAAGAGTACATTTTTAAAAAAAAATGTTTGCATTCAATATGTGCAATGAATTGTGGATGACTCATATGTTACCCTTTCATTTCCAGAAAATAAATTAACATGTCAAATAATTCAGTCAGTTAATCTGTTACATTCATTTAAGTATTAGACAAACAATTTGAATTTAAATAAAACCCAGAAAGAAAATATACATTCAGTTCAGTACAATACTTTTTAAATTATGACAGTATTTATATGAAAATAATTACACCTTTGAATATCTAGAATATTTTTTTTATATATTTTTACTTAAAAGGAAAGAATATTACTAATATTTTGTTTTAATAACTAGCAATATCATGTTATACATTCTGGTGTGTGTGTGTGTGAGTATGTTCTTCTCTCTGATTTAGTTAATGCAAAACTAACAAATGGACATAATTTGTCATATTCACATATTATCTTTTTTATGTGAATGTATTTTATTTGGCTGTCCCTGCTGTTCAGGTGGGGAGTAGGGACTTGTATCTCTGTGGAGAAGTGACAGGCAGTATTTATGTAGGTTACAGAGGAATGCCTGACAGATGTAGGAATGCAGTGCTGGCTGGTAATTATAAGCTATATAATAACTGTGAATAAAACATTGCTCATTATTGATTGCAGTCCAGGTGTTCCTCTGCCTGTCTTATCAAGAGCCTATTTGCATTTTATTACCTTCTAATTGAAATGGATTCCCTCTCACAGACATACCTGGGATGCTTTGTTCACACTGCAGTCACCCTGTAATACACCTCCTGCACTCACCCTGTAATACACAATCACTGCATTCATCCTGTAATATACTGTAAGCACCTGCACTCACTCTGTAATACACAATCACTGCACTTACCCTGTAATACAAAATCACTGCTCTCACCCTGTAATATACTGTAAACCCCTGCACTCACCCTGTAATACACAATCATTGCACTCACCCTGTAATATACTGTACACTCCTGCACTCAGCCTGTAATAAACAATCACTGCACTCACCCTGTAATACACAATCACTGCACTCACCCTGTAATACAAAATCATTGCACTCACCCTGTAATATACTGTACACTCCTGCACTCAGCCTGTAATAAACAATCACTGCACTCACCCTGTAATACTAAATCACTGCACTCACCCTGTAATACACAATCATTGCACTCACCCTGTAATATACAATCACTGCACTCACTCTCTAATACACAATCACTGCATTCACCCTGTAATACACAATCACTGTATGCACCCTGTAATATACTGTACACTCCTGCACTCACCTTGTATTACACAATCACTGCACCCACCCTGTAATACATTACACAGTCACTAGCACTCGTACTGTAATACACAGTAACCACCTGCACTCACCCTGTAATACACAGTAACCTCCTGCTACACTCACCATGTAATACACAGTAACCTCCTGCTACACTCACCATGTAATACACAGTAACCTCCTGCAGCACTCACCATGTAATACACAGTAACCTCCTGCTACACTCACCATGTAATACACAGTAACCTCCTGCTACACTCACCATGTAATACACAGTAACCTCCTGCAGCACTCACCATGTAATACACAGTAACCTCCTGCAGCACTCACCTTTTAATACACAGTAACCAGCAGACACCCTGTAATACACAGAAACCAGCACTCAACCTGTAATACACGGTAAGCTCCTGCTGCAATCACACTGTAATACACAGTGACCTCATGCACTCAGCCTGTAATACACAATAACCAGCAATCAGACTGTAATATGCATTAACCCATTAGCCTCCTGCACTCCCCCCCCTGGGTAATTAATGCAGTATAAGATAAGATGACTTGATAATTACAAGCCAATCTTTATGTTGCTATAATGTAATTCCTGTGTATGTACTAAGCACGGAGCGTGTTCCAGGTCCCCATGTGCACATACTTGCCTTGTCAAGCCCAATTTAGTGACTGATCTCTGCGGTGAGTATATAATTATATGTATATATATATATGTATCTATATGTGGCCTCTCAGCTACAGTACAAATACCTGCGCTGTGCTCAGAGTAAATACCTTTCCCAGGAGCTCCCCAGGCGTGTTGCTCAGTCAGGCAGAGAGGGGATTGCACACCTGCCCAGGTAACTCACAGGACTGACTTACTGCACCCTAAAATCCGCCTGCGCCCTTATCCCACTGTGGGGGCCATGCAAAGTGCAAACACAGTCTTATCTGCTCCCCGCACATTAATACATCTCCTGCACCCTAATATATCCCCTGCATTCTAGTAAATGTTCCCCCGCACCCTAATATATCCCCTGCATTCTAATACATGTTCCCCCGCACCCTAATATATCCCCTGCATTCTAATGCATGTTCCCCCACACCCTAATATATCCCCTGCATTCTAATGCATGTTCCCCCACACCCTAATATATCCCCTGCATTCTAACACATGATCCCCCGCACCCTAATATATCCCCTGCATTCTAACACATGATCCCCGCAACCTAATACACCGTATTTACCCTAATACATCCACTGCCCCCTTATACACTGCCCGCACCCTATCACTCACCCTAATATATCCCCTGCAATCTAATACATCCCTTGGACCCTAAAATATCCCCTGCACCCTGCATCCTACCTGCACTATATAGGACACTGCATCCTACCTGCAGTATATAATACACTGCATCCTACCTGCATTATATACACTGCATCCTACCTGCTCTATATACACTGCATCTTACCTGCTCTATATACACTGCATCTTAACTGCACTATATACACTGCATTCTACCTGCATTATATACACTGCATCTTACCTGCACTCTATACATTGCATTCTACCTGCACTCTGTACACTGCATTCTACCTGCATTATATACACTGCATCTTACCTGCACTATATACACTGCATCTTACCTACTCTATATACACTGCATCTTACCTGCACTCTGTACACTGCATTCTACCTGCACTATATACACTGCATCTTACCTGCTCTATATACACTGCATCTTAACTGCACTATATACACTGCATCTTACCTGCACTATATACACTGCATCTTACCTGCACTCTGTACACTGCATCTTACCTGCACTATATACACTGCATCTTACCTGCTCAATATACACTGCATCTTACCTGCACTCTGTACACTGCATTCTACCTGCACTATATACACTGCTTCTTACCTGCTCTATATACACTGCATCTTAACTGCACTATATACACTGCATCTTACCTGCACTCTGTACACTGCATCCTACCTGCACTATATACACTGCATCTTACCTGCTCTATATACACTGCATCTTAACTGCACTATATACACTGCATCTTACCTGCACTATATACACTGCATCTTACCTGCTCTATATACACTGCATCTTAACTGCACTATATACACTGCATCTTACCTGCACTCTGTACGCTGCATTCTACCTGCATTATATACACTGCATCTTACCTGCATTATATACACTGCATCTTACCTGCACTCTCTACACTGCATTTTACCTGCACTCTATACATTGCATTCTACCTGCTCTATATACACTGTATCTTACCTGCACTATATACACTGCATCCTACCTGCTCTATATACACTGTATCTTACCTGCACTATATACACTGCATCTTACCTGCTCTATATACACTGCATATTACCTGCACTATATACACTGCATCTTACCTGCAGTATATATACACTGCATCTTACCTGCAGTATATACACTGCATCTTACCTGCAGTATATACACTGCATCTTACCTACTCTATATACACTGCATCTTACCTGCACTCTATACACTGCATCTTACCTGCACTCTATACACTGCATCTTACCTGCACTCTATACACTGCATCTTACCTGCACTCTGTACACTGCATTCTACCTGCATTATATACACTGCATCTTACCTGCACTCTGTACACTGCATTCTACCTGCACTCTATACACTGCATCTTACCTGCACTATATACACTGCATCTTACCTGCACTATACACACTGCATCTTACCTGCACTATACACAATGCATCTTACCTGCACTATATACACTGCATCTTACCTGCTCTATATACACTGCATCTTACCTGCTCTATATACACTGCATCTTACCTGCACTCTGTACACTGCATTCTACCTGCTCTATATACACTGCATCTTACCTGCACTATATAATACACTGCATCCTACCTGCACTATATAATACACTGCATCCTACCTGCACTATAAACACTGCATCCTACCTGCACTATAAACACTGCATCTTACCTGCACTATATACACTGCATCTTACCTGCACTCTGTACACTGCATCTTACCTGCACTATATACACTGCATCCTACCTGCACTCTGTACACTGCATCTTACCTGCACTTTGTACACTGCATCTTACCTGCACTATATACACTGCATTTTACCTGCACTATATACACTGCATCCTGCCTGCACTATATACACTGTTTCTTACCTGCACTATATACACTGCATCCTACCTGCCCTATAAACACTGCATCCTACCTGCACTATATACACTGCATCTTACCTGCACTATATACACTGCATCCTACCTGCACTCTATATACTGCATCTTACCTGCTCTATATACACT
The DNA here is from genome assembly GCA_031769625.1 of Taudactylus pleione. Taxonomy (NCBI): domain Eukaryota; kingdom Metazoa; phylum Chordata; class Amphibia; order Anura; family Myobatrachidae; genus Taudactylus; species Taudactylus pleione. The sequence continues at coordinate 227,526 of JAUIMM010000963.1, read as the reverse complement.
GCATCTTACCTGCACTAGAAACACTGCATCCTACCTGCACTATATACACTGCATCTTACCTGCACTCTGTACACTGCATCTTGCCTGCACTATATAATACACTGCATCCTACCTGCACTATATACACTGCATCTTACCTGCACTCTGTACACTGCATCTTACCTGCACTATATAATACACTGCATCCTACCTGCACTATAAACACTGCATCTTACCTGCACTATATAATACACTGCATCCTACCTGCACTATATAATACACTGCATCCTACCTGCACTATATACACTGCATCTTACCTGCATTATATACACTGCATCTTACCTGCACTCTGTACACTGCTTCTTACCTGCACTATATACACTGCATCTTACCTGCACTATATACACTGCATCTTACCTGCACTATATACATTGCATTCTACCTGCATCCTACCTGCAGTATATATACTGCATCCTACCTGCACTCTGTACACTGCATCCTACCTACACTATGTACACTGCATCCTACCTGCACTCTGTACACTGCATCTTACCTGCACTCTATACACTGCATCCTACCTGCACTATATACACTGCATCCTACCTGCACTCTGTACACTGCATCTTACCTGCACTATATACACTGCATCTTACCTGCACTATATACACTGCATCTATATACACTGCATCTTACCTGCACTCTATACACTGCATCTTACCTGCACTCTATACACTTCATCTTACCTGCACTATAAACACTGCATCTTACCTGCACTATATAATACACTGCATCCTACCTGCACTATAAACACTGCATCTTACCTGCACTATATAATACAATGCATCCTACCTGCACTATATAATACACTGCATCCTACCTGCACTATATACACTGCATCTTACCTGCATTATATACACTGCATCTTACCTGCACTCTGTACACTGCATCTTACCTGCACTGTATACACTGCATCTTACCTGCACTATATACACTGCATCTTACCTACTCTATATACATTGCATTCTACCTGCATCCTACCTGCAGTATATATACTGCATCCTACCTGCACTCTGTACACTGCATCCTACCTGCACTATGTACACTGCATCCTACCTGCACTCTGTACACTGCATCTTACCTGCACTCTATACACTGCATCCTACCTGCACTATATACACTGCATCCTACCTGCACTCTGTACACTGCATCTTACCTGCACAATATACACTGCATCTTACCTGCACTATATACACTGCATCTATATACACTGCATCTTACCTGCACTCTATACACTGCATCTTTCCTGCACTCTGTACACTGCATCTTACCTGCACTCTATACACTGCATCTTACCTGCACTCTATACACTGCATCCTACCTGCACTCTATACACTGCATCCTACCTGCACTCTGTACACTGTATCTTACCTGCACTATATACACTGCATCTTACCTGCACTCTATACACTGCATCCTATCTGCACTCTGTACGCTGCATCCTACCTGCACTCTGTACGCTGCATCCTACCTGCACTCTGTACACTGCATCTTACCTGCACTATATACACTGCATCCTACATGCACTATATAATACACTACATCCTACCCGCACTATATAGTACAGCATTATATAGGACACGTCATCCTAGCTGCACTATATAGGACACACACCTCAAGTTATTGCATGAGGTGTGTGGTACATCAAATAATAACCCAATAGTACTTCTCACTCTACTAGAAGAGCAACAATTACTAAGGTCCTGAGGGTAGTCACTGCTCCCTACCAGCCAGGGCAGTAGCTAGGGTAGTGCGGCCTTTGCCATCGCACAGGGCACCACAGGTCAGGGGGCGCTGTTTGGGCCTGTCAAATTTCTGTTTATTATCATTCTCACTTGTAGCTTCCTCTTATTTCATCCCCAGCATCTCCTGGCCTCCGCTATCTCTTCCCTGGCCCTTCCCATGAGGCCATGGCCCTCTCTCAGGTGCACTATATTATGTCCCTATTTATCCCCAGCATCTCCTGGCCTCCCCTATCTCTTCCCTGGCCCTTCCCCATGAGGCCATGGCCCTCTCTCAGGTGCACTATATTATGTCCCTATTTATCCCCAGCATCTCCTGGCCTCCCCTATCTCTTCCCTGGCCCTTCCCCATGAGGCCATGGCCCTCTCTCATGTACACTATATTATGTCCCTATTTATCCCCAGCATCTCCTGGCCTCCCCTATCTCTTCCCTGGCCCTTCCCCATGAGGCCATGGCCCTCTCTCATGTACACTATAGTATGTCCCTATTTATCCCCAGCATCTCCTGGCCTCCCCTATCTCTTCCCTGGCCCTTCCCCATGAGGCCATGGCCCTCTCTCATGTACACTATATTATGTCCCTATTTATCCCCAGCATCTCCTGGTCTCCCCTATCTCTTCCCTGGCCCTTCCCCATGAGGCCATGGCCATCTCTCAGGTGCACTATATTATGTCCTTATTTATCCCCAGCATCTCCTGGCCTCCCCTATCTCTTCCCTGGCCCTTCCCCATGAGGCCATGGCCCTCTCTCAGGTGCACTATATTATGTCCCTATTTATCTCCAGCATCTCCTGGCCTCCCCTATCTCTTCCCTGGCCCTTCCCCATGAGGCCATTGTCCTTTTTTGGGTGTATTATGTCCCTTTGAAAAATAAGAGGGGCGCCAATGCTCTTTCTGGCACAGGGCACCAAAAAGTCTAGTTACGGCTCTGCTACCAGCACTGGCGGTAGTCACTGCACCCTACCAGCACTGGCGATAGTCACTGCACCCTACCAGCACTGGCGAAAGTCACTGCACCCTACCAGCACTGGCGATAGTCACTGCACCGTACAGGCAATGGAAGTAGACACTGCACCCTACCAGCACTGCAGGTAGTCATTGTACCCTACCATTACTGGAGCCGCTGCACCATACCAGCACTGGTAGTAGTCACTGCACCCTACTAGCACTGGGCTAGTCACTGCACCCTACCAGCACTGGGGTAGTCACTGCGCCCTACCAGCACTGAGGGCAGTCACTGCGCCCTACCAACTCTGAGGGCAGTCACTGCACCCTACCAGCACTGAGGGCAGTCTCTGCACCCTACCAGCACTGAGGGCAGTCACTGCACCCTACCAGCACTGAGGGCAGTCACTGCACCCTACCAGCACTGAGGGCAGTCACTGCACCCTACCAGCACTGAGGGCAGTCACTGCACCCTACCAGCACAGGAGAACTCAATATTTCAGAACTCCACCAGTTGAACAGCTGCCAGTTCATGCCAATAAACGTGATCTGAGGACAAGTGACACAGTTTTGATTTCCCTAAATCAGGCAATCTCCTCACACCAGAACCTATCACTGATCCTGGATGTGATCTAGTGACTGCTCCTACATGAGGGATGGAATCTAGTGACTGACCCTGCGGGATGGATGTGATCTAGTGACCGAATCTGCAGATGGGATGTGATCTGATGATTGCTCCTACAGGAGGAATGTGATCTAGAGACTGATGCTGCAGGAGGGATGTGATCTAGTGACTGATCCTACTGGAGGGATGTGATCTAGAGACTGATGCTGCAGGAGGGATGTGATCTAGTGACTGATCCTACTGGAGGGATGTGATCTAGAGACTGATGCTGCAGGAGGGATGTGATCTAGTGACTGATCCTACTGGAGGGATGTGATCTAGTAACTGATCCTACTGGAGGGAAGTGATCTAGTGACTGATCCTACAGGAGGGATGTGATCTAGTGACTGCTACTACAGAGGGGAAGTGATCCATTGACTGATGCTAGAGGAAGGATGTGATCTAGTGACTGTTCCTACAGGAGGGAAGTGATCTAGTGACTGATCCTACAGGAAGGATGTGATCTAGTGACTGTTCCTACAGGAGGGAAGTGATCTAGTGACTGATCCTACTGGAGGGAAGTGATCTAGTGACTGATCCTACAGGAGGGAAGTGATCTAGTGACTGATCCTACAGGAGGGAAGTGATCTATAGATTCTACAGCACCTGGATGGAATCTGCCCATAACAAGCAGAATCATACATGGAGATACAATCATAGGTAACATCACAGTAATAGACAATGTATCAGTCATTACTTATATAGGAGGTCACTGCTGAGAACATAGCACCTAGCACACAGTATAGTAAGAGCTACAGAGCCCGACAACCCCAGAGATCACAGCTACAACATGTATACAGATATACAGTCCTACTACAAGTGTTATTTCTCTGTAAGTACAAAGTGTATAAATGCTGCAGATGTATCAACCCGGGCAGCACGTTCTGTATTAGCAGTGTCTGTAACAGGTAGAGATAGTCCTGTCTTACCTGCTCCTACTATACGTCTCCCCGACAGCAAGACAGGAGGAAAGGGAGAAATAAATAAAACACTTTTCTGCGTCTCCCTTCTATTCTGCCACCTGGCTGAGTGAGCAAGAGCACCTGGAAGCCCATTCTTGTCAGCTTGTATCATTATCTCCTGTGTACAATCTCCAGCGTTTGTTGTGTGCGAGGATCAAAGCAACGCGAAATGTGATCACAATGTAACTAATACCAGCCACACTGGCTCATACTGTGTGAGTGTATTTATGTGTAGTATATATACTGTATATAGATAGATAGATAGATAATCTGTGTGTGTATATATATATATATATATATATATATATATTAATATATATATATATGTATGTATGTATAGATAGATAGATAGATAGATAGATAGATAGATAGATAGATAGATAGATAGATATTCACACATATACACCCCGAGCCACACATTGGCACGTACTGTATGTACAGATATTATATATATATTTATATATATATATATATATATATATATATATATATATATATATATATACAGTATATAAGGAAGTGACCTGCTCATCAGCATTAACAATCAGCCAGTGTCACAACAACACACATATAGTACAAATATGACAATGGCATTAATAGGGAAAAAAAGCGAGAATAACTTACCACCAAATTGGGTAAGTTGCCATAACCAGGTTCAGCCCACATAAAAAGAGGAAATATCCAAAACAGAACATTCTCCAGGAAAGTTTTGCGAGATTTTTAAAACATGCAGCAAAAGTTTTTTTCTCTTCTGGTCTTCTGTCCACGACCCCCAAAAAATAAAATAAAATAAAAAAATAAAACAAAAAAAAACCCAACAAGAAAAAGAGTAGAAAACAAACCAGTAGTGTCAGGTATGGAGGGATATTCCCAGTGATAGAGCCGGCAGGTATATAGCTGGGCTCCTTGTACAGACACAGGAGGGTGGTGACTGCTCTCAGCACAGACACAGAAACATTACAGGAGGCAAATATTAAAAAAAAAAAAAAAAAAAAGTTTGGAGCAGCTCAGTGCAGGGACCCAATCAGCACCTATTGCCCAGGGGGGACTGTGATGACACTTAGCTCCCTCTCTGTCAGTCAGTCAGTCAGTCAGTCAGTGAGGGAGGGCAGCACAGCCAGGACTCAGCTAATTGCCAGGAGATAGTGCATTAATACTCATTAGGGCATGTTGGCCCACAAGCACTGCTGAAATGGCCTTTAGAAGGGGTGGAAGATTTAAGGGTTTAAATAGACAAGGGAACCCCTGTGGTTCGGGTAGCTATAACAACCTGCCCGGATCTCACGTCCTAAAATGTAAAATATCGGTGTCAGCAGCGATTTTCCCTCTGTCACAGGATCTCATGAGAAGTGCAGAGTCCTAAAGGTTTTTTTATGTAGTTATTTTTTAAGAATGTTGTTATTCCAAAATGCAAATATATTGTAAGGAAACCCCCAAACCAATGCACCCCGATTTTCCTCACACTGATACTTCCAATGAATTCCAATTAATTAAAAACAGAAACACATGCACATTTACACATTATAATTATGATTTCACTGATATATTGGCAAGTAATTATATGTGTACATATATATATATACAGTATATATAGAGAAAGAAAAGAGGCAGGCACTTCCAGTAAATGGGACTTGTTGAGAAATTAAAGCTCAGCATATATATAGAGAGAGAGAGAGTGGTACATTTAGACTTTTATAAATATAGATAAATATAGAAATAGACATATACATGTGTGTGAATAGTTTTATATATATATATATATATTTATATGTATATATGTAACAACATGATATGCATATATAACATTTGGTTTTCAACATTTTTTAATTATTAAAGGATTTAAAAAATAAAAATATGATAATTGTATTTGTTTTAATGTTGTTTCATATTTATAATGTTCATGTTTATAGCAAATGCTCTGTTAAAATTAATTTTAACATCCATTTTAACAGCAATTTTTATTCATCCAGATACACTTCTATAAACAATTTGGTTTTGCTTTGAACCATCGACTACTGGTCAATGAATGACTGTCCCCAGTATTTTATGTCATCCAGTGTAAGCACAAAACAGGGGTTCATTATTGTTATACCCCTCCAATCTGATTTATTAACTTGTACGGACAACCCAAATTCAGCTTATCTTTATCTCCCTCCCTCCCCCATCTCCCTCTTCCTATCTCTTTCTCTCTCGTCTGTCTGTCACTCTCTCTCTCCCACTCTCTCTCTCTCTCTCTCTCTCTCTCTCTCTCTCACAGTCTCTCTCTCTCTCTCTCTCTCTCTCACAGTCTCTCTCTCTTTTACAGTCTGTCTGTCTGTCTGTCTCTCTCACTCCCCCTCTGTCTGTCTTTCTCTCTCTACCAGTCTGTCAGTCCCTCTCTAAGTCTGGCAGTCTCTCTCTCTCTCTCACTCCCCCTCTGTCTGTCTCTCTCTCTTTCTCTCAGTCTCTCTCTCTCTCTCTCTCTCTCTCACTCACTCACTCCCCCTCTGTCTGTCTCTCGCTCCCCCTCTGTCTGTCTGTCTCTCTCTCTCCCAGTCTGTCTGTCAGTTCCTCTCTCAGTATGGCAGTTTCTCTCTCTCTCTCTTTCTCTCAGCCTCTCTCTCTCTCACTCCCCCTCTGTCTGTCTCTCTCGCTCCCTCCCCCTCTGTCTGTCTCTCACTACCAGTCTGTCAGTCCCTCTCAGTCTGGCAGTTTCTCTCTCTCTCTCTCTCTCTCTCTCTCTCTCTCTCTCTGTCATTCTCTCTCTTGCTCCCCCTCTGTCTCTCTCTTGCTCCCCTCTGTCTGTCAGTCCCTCTCTCAGTCTGGCAGTTTATCTCTCTCTCTCTCTCTTGTCTGTCTCTCTCTCGCTCCCCATCTGTCTGTCTCTCTCACTCCCCCTCTGTCTGTCTCTCTCTCCATCACACTACGCAGACAGACAGATGTGAATATAGTGAGACTGTCTTCTCGCTTTTTCAGGGATAAAATGATTAAGATTCAAATATCGATAAAAGAAGAAAAAAAAGCAGTGATAGTTTTCGTGCTATATAAGACAAATGTGGCCGCAATTATTAATTATAAACAGTTATACGATCCGGTGTCTAATCTCTAATCTCTAGTCCCTCTAAACATATTTAGTTTTTCCTTAAATCTTGGAGTAAATAAAGGTGTTACATTGGGCAGTGTTTCCGACCCCATCTCAGTACCCTTCTGCATCTGTATGTAGAGCCTTCTCCTATCTGTCATTATTGGCGCCCTTCTTTTGAAACTGTCTATATAACAGGCCAACATGAGCCCCGCCCACTGGCCGCCATAATCCAAAAACCGTCACATAAATGAAACAAGTGCACATTATCAATTCTATATATGTAGCCCTAACACTGCATCATGCATCCGGTGGTTATTCCTTTATAGAGACTAAACCTAATGGCTCATGATTGCAAAACACTTCCTACACACACGAAACGCCTTGGTTTAGCACTGACGCCCTTGGATTGTCAATCTCATCCACTTCACGGTGCATGCCCATGGCGGGAACCCTACATCCCGTATGGCTTGTACAGGTGGGCCCTTCTTTTTGGTGTGCCGTTAATATAGCACTTTTTGGTGTGCGCTATGTTAATGAGCTTTGACGCGTCTTCCGTTCATTCTGTGTTTTTTTGGCCCAATGGAAGCGTGCCATATCATGTCCTTGTTACAATGGCAACTTTATTACAAGAAACGTAAATACACATTTTTAAGGTTAGCAGTTTTGCAGAGGTTTCCACTTTTTCTTTGCGGACCGTATCTTACCGCTATGTGTGCTGTGTCCTCCTGTACTAACACGAGAGTGCAGGGCGTCAAAACGGTCTTTATCCCATGTAACACATTTAAAAAATGACTTCTTTGTTGATGAAGGCGCAACTTATGTCCCATTAAACGCACAGGATGAGACCCATTACCTGTCTTGGAATGCACTAAAAATGTGCCATCTCCACCCTTTTAGGCCGTGGTCTATTTTGCCCTTATAATTGTATTTTGTAATGTTGAGAGCTACAGATATCCCCCAAATATTTCTGATTTCCACAGGGCAATGCTGATTAGTGTCACTGGGATGGGGTGGGGCTTAGAGAATGGTGGTTGTGACTTCAGGGTGTTAGGCTGTTGCGATGAGTAAATTGGGGCACAGTTGGATAGATTAGGGGTGGGTGGTCATATTGGATCATGTTTTACCTCTACTTACCCACTAACATGGCCCCTTGCACCAGTTACAAAATGCTCTGCCCCCGGACTTCCACTTAATTGAAGTCAGTTTCTGGTGGATTGGCTCATGTTGGATGGCATACCTCTGAGGGTGGGGGTGTTTATATGGGGGCTTCCTTTTGTAGTTAGTAACATATTTATCATCCTGCAGGAGTTTACAGTCATGTTTAAAGTTATTGCTAAAGAGTGGGGGGCTTAGATGCAGTACGGGGGTCCTAAACTTCCACAACACACCAGGCCCAATGCCTGTATTCTGGTACAATATCTCAGGTAATAAAAGCCAGGGGCTGTTATGAAGCTACTGTGACTGCTGGAATTTGCACTCAATAAAAACAGTTGTTTTATTCTGTGTTTTGTTTTATCTCAGTTTCCGTTTATTGATAGAGGGAGACCTGGGCCGGGCAGTGTTTTATACTCCGAACAGCTGTTTTCTTCCAATCAAAGTGACCCACTGCTGTTCCTTATTGTCTCTACACCCTCAATAAATGTCTCTGGTGTCAGTGAATTGCTAGGTAAAGCAGCAAGATTGTAAAATCCCCAATTAAGGTGATACTTGTAAAAATGTAATCCCTGTAGTGAGGTGGGCTCCTATTACATCATCCGATGAAACTATGACATCATCGGATAAACTCAGCACAGCTCTGACAGGCTCATAATAGAAAAAGTCCATATACAGAAAATAATACTGAATTAGCCATTGGTGATTTGCCCTCTGTATTATCCACTGACGACTATTGCAGACTTCTCCTGATGCACTAAGGAGCTTGGCCCCAGTAGCTGACATCATCTTCAGATCGCAAATTTTACTGAGATAGCAAAAGTTATTGGGAGATTTACTTGTGCTGTAATCAATCAGCTTCTACCCATCATTTTGGAGCTGATTGGTTGCTATCGCCAATTTCCCAACTTGTCCACTTCTCTCTCTTTAGAAGGTTTGATACAATTCCACCACACAATGTATGTGAAACTCCCCGTCATCTGATACACAAGTAAAACCTCTTAACCATAACCATAATGAAATAACGACACAGATACTTGTATAAGGGGAAAGGAAGGTCTGCTTTATTAAAATGATTAAACTATTTTATTGAACTATTTTAACTATTTAAATCTTACTGAACTTACTAGAAGAAGGAAATGACAGACAAAGGTGTCTATCTACTAAGCCTTGGAGAGAGATAAAGTGAATGGAGATAAAGGACCAACCAATCAGCTCCCAGATGTCATTTTTCAAACACACTTTCATGACAGTTAAGAGCTGATTGGTGAGTACTTTGTCTCAGAGGCTTAGTACAGGGGTGCAACTAGGTATTTGATGGTCCCATAGCAAAAGTTTGTGAGGGCCCCTGTGTAGAACCCAATGATAAAAAATGTACAGTATATAACACATGTAACTTTGACAAGGAAGATGGGCCCCCTTCAGCTCTTGCACCTATGGTAGTTACGCCCATAGCTTAGTGCTTAGTACATAGACCCCATAATATTGTGGTGCAGAAAGAATGGCCCTTACCAAGCAATATCACTATCTGGATACTCACTCAAACCTTCTAGTATCCACCTCCCACCCCAATTTCACAACATGAGGACCATGTGGACCAGTGGTGCCACTGACCTCAGTAGGGTAGAATCAGCCTAAGCCAAGTATTGGAAATCTGAGCACCTCAAGCTGCAAATACAGGATCCTAACCCTCTGCCCCCATCCAACTCTCTCACCCGGCTGTTCTTAGATCTACATTATATTCTTACAGGCAACGGAAGGTTAACTCTTGTCAACAGTGTCTTGGCTCTCTCCGTCCTTCCTAACAAGATGTCATGAATCAACATTGAACTTCTAGGGTTTAGTGAAGTGCCCGGGTCAAATGATTCTTGGCACAACTTGCGGAAGAAAAGTGACGACCTCCTCCAGCAATTTAACACATCAAGTACCCAACATTTTAGGTTCTCAATGTCAGAGTGGTTTCCCAGCTCACTTGAAATGAATGAGTCTGCTCTGACAAGGGATAACTTCATAGTCCTCTGAATAGGGCCTGAAGGAGATGTTTGAAGTTGTCTCTTGTGTTTATATAATGGCGATGGGCTTGCTCTTGTGTTTTCGCTTTTCATTATCAAGAAGCGGTTGATTGTATGGGAAACCATTGGTGGTGGAGAGGGAGGCTGGCAGGAGGTGTGGAGAAGTTGGCTGTTTGCTAGTTATTCTCATTCATGGGGTCAGGCTGCTCATAATTGCAGTGATACAGCCAGGGCCATCCTAACAGCATTGTAGGCCTCTGGCAAAGCAACGCACTGGGACCTCTACCCATCCATTCATGGGAATAAAAATGTAAGTAGTCAATAAAATAAACCTTTAGATTTATTGGTACTTTAAACAAAATCAATGTTTAAACATAAAAAACTGGATGTAAAGCGAGGGTTACGGATTCTACATCACTCTTCTCTTCTCCAGCTCGCAGTGCAGTTCCTACTGTGCACTGGAGTTGTGATTAAAGTATGTTGAGAGAGAGGGACCTGGGGGCGATGTGCCCTCTGTGCCCCCCTTTATCCAGCTCTGAGGCTGCAGGCTGGAAGGTAGGTGGAGAATGCTGCTTGGCCACACATCTTTCTCTGGCTGCCCCTCATTTGGCTGCTCTATACATGGAGCAAGCGGCCGCACACTCCATGTTGATGTCCCTGGCCCAGCCAGCCCTTGCTCGAAGGCCCCTAGAATCACGGGGCCCTGGGCAACTGCACAGTGTGCCTGTATGTGAAGATAGCCCTGGATACAGCTACATGAAATGCTTCTGCCCACTGACAGCCGGGTTATGCAGCGAGAAAAAAAGGGGCACACTATCTTATTCCCTAACACTCCGCAGCCATGACTAGCGAATTGAGTGCGTCAGGATAGAGGGGACAGAGGAGCGAAACGAAAAAAATTATTGTCGTTCACTCCATAACAATCAGCTGAAAAAGAGAATTCAGAATTTAAACAAAATAGAAAAAAAAGTGGTGGAATGTACATAACAATTTTTTTTTAAAGATTCGTGAAACAGAATCCACCTAATATCACTCTGTGGGGGGTATATTTACTAAAGTGCGGGTTCTAGCTATTATCTTTTAGAAGCTGCTAGATATATGTTAAGTAAAATCTGATTGGTTGCTATGGGCAACATCTCCACTTCTAAAAACCTGCACCTTGGTAAATACACCCCTGGGAGTTTCGATCATTTTGGCTGTTCGAGGGTCTGATTCAATTTTCCAAGCGTCATCGCTTTCTATCTGTGTCGCGCCTACCTGTGCCCTGACCAACAAAAAACAGATTGTGAACTTTAACGGGCAGGAAAAATGCAATTTAAAACAAAAATAATCGAATGAAATATTAATAATAATCCTGCGAAACAAAAAAAATGTACAATCTTTTTTTCTTGTGGCGATTAAGTTTAGAGCGACCTGGAATCGTGAACTGCAGCCACCTGGAGCACTTTGGGACGTATTGAGGTGGTCCAGCTTACAAACTCCTGCACCCAAATGCAAACACTGGATTTTGTGTTGCAAGAAGAGATATCCTGCTGATCCTAGAGGAGCAGAATAGACCTTTCTAGAAGCTGTCACCAGTTCCCGGCTATTATCATCCCACAGAATAACTTTACGTTAAGGGCCGGGATGAACTAATATTGCGGCGGAGGTCTCAGTCACAACGTATCACTTACGTATCACTTCATATGTGTATATATATTATTATTATTTATTTATATGGCGCCACAAGTGTTCCGCAGCGCCTTACAAAGTACATAAACAAATTGTAGACAAGTGACTTACAGAACAATACAATACAGGACATGGATAATATAAATTGCTATATTAGCGACCATATCACCCAGTTAAGCAACAGAGCATAAGCACCAAGTGTTAGGTGTCCTAGTGGTGAGTAAGGCTGCATACACACACAACGATTTTTTGAACGATTATCGTTAAACGATAATCGTTTGAAAAAATCGTTCACTTTCTGAGTCAAACGATGAACGATTATCGTTCATGCGCGTTCACGTTTGTAGTTTGCGGTTTGTAGTTCAGTCAGACTTGTCAATGCAACGATTTCAGTAAGGGAATATGCAAAAATCGTTTGTAGTTCATAAAAATCGTACATTACACTTTAAAAAATCTGACAGATAATCTGACAGAAAATCGTTCATAAAATCGTTGGTAACAAAATCGTTGTGTGTGTATGCAGCTTAAGAAGTAAATGACACTATAGTAAGGAGAAGCACAAGAGGTAGATGGTCCTGCTCGTGAGAGCTTATATATATATATATATAATATATATATATATAATATATAGAATGCACAAGTGCGCAACATATCCACTTAAGAACATAATATAAATACGAATAATGTCCGGTATCAAAAAGTCCCAAATAATGGCGATGTACGTGCTGCCGTCCTCTTACTAGCCTCACCACAGGCCAAAGAGTATCAATCATGAAACGAAGAGAAGAAGACAAGGCGCATCCATGTGAGTAAAAAAATAACAATCACTTTTACTAAGTGTAATAAGCTCACATAGATCAAAGTAACCAGTGTCCGGCTCACACTCAACCCTCCGGTGCCTCCGGATCGCGCCCAGGGTGTTGGTTATCCACGCTATACACAGGGGCAATCCCGTCCAACTCTCCGTACAACAAACAGCTTGGGACTCAGCTCGTGACGACACCACGTCCAACGTCAGACACCGAACCACGCCCCATATATAGAAGGAAATATATATGGTTATATTTAAAACAACATGCTTTTTTACACAGAAAAGAAGGGACGCCGGACGCTGCGGTAAGGATTAGTATATCCCGGCCAATGTGTCCTATAATAGTCGACATAACATTACTTTCTACTTGACGCACTTTTGCGTCTTTCAGTCATGCATGCAAAGATCAATGTCATTAAAACATTAAAATGTACAAATTCGAAACAAGTGTTGGAAATATGGGGGTCATTCAGACTCGCTCGTGAGCATCAGGACGCTCGCAAGCGGGTCGATGTTCCCCACTGCGCATGCGCACGACGGAGGGAGCTCCGTCGTGCGCATGTGCAAGACCCGGGGAGCGACGGGCTTTCCATCGCTCCGGGTCTCTCACCAAAGGGGGCGTGCTGTCAATGTTGATTGACAGCACGCCCCCTTTGGTGGGCATACCGGGGGCGTGGCTGCCAGATGGAGGCGTTCCCATGGGAACGCCTACCGTCTGAAGCCGGCCCCACTGACATCACTAGTGATGTCAGTGGGAGTGATTTTGGCTCTGATAGAGCCAAAATCACTCCAGGGCTTGTGGCATGGAGACCCTACCGCAGGGTCTCCGTCGCAAGTCCGATGGTCGCGATGGTCAAGACCATCGCGACCATCTTTTTGGCCGCTCGCATATGCTGTGGGTGGCCACCCACAGCTATACGAGCGGCCAGGAGGCCGCTCCATTTTCATGGAGGAGGGCCCTGATTCAGAGCGAGCGCTCTGGTCAAAGCGTTCAGCTCTGAATCAGGCCCTATGTGTGTACAGACTTGTGAATTTAGCAGAGTTCTTGTACACACCAGTGAATGCCTCAAAACTATGAACAACCCAGTTGCTTAACCAGTAGAGTGGTTTATTGAGGTTACATAGCACACAGTCGTACTCACTGTTATACTCACTCTGGTCAAGAAGGAACAGAGGGCCTGATTCAGAGCCGGACGCTCTTGAAGAGCGTTCGCTCTGAATCAGGGTGTTTTTCTTTTTTGTTGCGGCCTCCTGGCCGCTCGCTAAGCTGTGGGTGACCAACCGCAGCTTTTGCGAGCGGCCAGGTGATGGTCGCGATGGTCACCATCGACAGCCGCCCCTTTTGTAGTGAGCCCCGGAGCGAGAGAAATTCTCTCTCGCTCCGGGGCTTGCGCCGTGCATACGCAGTACCCCACCACCGATCTGCTTGCGAACGCTATGTGCTCGTGAGCGGGTTTGAATCATGCCCAGAGCTTGTACGGAGTGTGGTGTTGTACAGCCCACCAGCCGGTAAGTCTGTGCTGGTTGTAGGTAGCGGTGCAGGAGCACTGAATAGCATCTAGGACAACGGGTAACACCTGGAGCTGAGTGGTACACAGCCATGTATCACTGCGTTACTCTTACACAGCGGCCTATGTACTAAGCCTTGAAGAGAGATAAAGTGGTGAGAGATAAAGTACCAACCAATCAGTACCTAACTGACATTTTTCAAACGCAACCTGTAAAGTGACAGTTAGGAGCTGATTGGTTGGTAATTTTGTAATATACCAGAAACAACCAAAGGAATATGGTCACTCAAAGTGTTCTTTCTTTAAAATCGATGAGAGGTCGTTTGCTTTATTTATATACCTATGGATGGGATGATTTACTTTGTATAAGACGCTCCAATATGTAGGTAAATATTTTCAGCAAGTAGTTACAGTATATATGACTACATTCAATATAAATATACATCTTGGTAGTAAGCATAGATCTAACTCTAATGCCTACAGGATGGGAATTTTAATCTCTATAAAATAATATCATATAGCTGCAGAATGACAATGTTACTGGTTACTAGACATTTCAGAAACAAAATATCAACAATGACAGAGGTTAGTTTGCATTTTCTGCACTAACAGGAAAAAAAAAAGATTTATGTCCTTTGGTCAGATGAATAACGGAGGGCTCAAATGAGCCAGGAGTTGCTTAAACCAGAAGCCTGGGGGCTGGCTTGGGTGTTGATCACATGCAGTCAGTTACCCTATTACACAGTTAGTGGTGTGGCTGTTGCAGAGTTTATTTAAGTGTTGGGTTGCAGGCTTTAGGCCTCTTTCCTGAAGACAATTTGCCCGCCCGCCCGCCCCTCCCTAGTGGTTGTTTGTTGCCAGCTATTGTTTTGTGTGTGAAAGTACGGCTTATCATCAGCCCGGGTGCATTTGGTGCATAGGGTGCACTCACCTTCTAGTAATTGTGGTGAAGTACTGTACCACCTTTACGGGGGCAGTATGGCCGTCTCCGGATGGGATTGTTGAAGGTTTGTGCTTAGTACCCTAGTGTTTGGTTTTTGCATCCACTGAGTGGACACCGCCCGCAATTCCGTGTTTGGTTGTTTGGCTTGCATTGTTGGGCTGCTCTGTGTAGGGGCCTTCCTTCCTAGCCACCATACAATATTTTACAATTAAATTCTTCAAATAAATAGCTGACCTATTTTAAATCCATTTACTGTCTCCGTGTGTTTATTTTAGATATATTTTGGTTATATATGATGATCACACACCCACGACACACCTCTGCCGTTACTCAGTTTATAACCGTTGGTGCACAAATGTTAGCAGTTTGTGTGTCCGGGTGTTAATTGAGTTTCAGCATTAATAATAATAACTGTTCTCCAGTGTAGGGCTGTTAGTTTCCAAGTTAATCCTTTTTAATGGAGACTGCACTTTCTCTTTGCTGTGTTGGTCCTGTTATTGGACCCTAACTAGTTGAGTCTCGTACTGGAGGTTACACTGCAGACAAGGTTTTTTCAGTGGGTAAATGTCCTGCTACATAATGCAGTCTCCTCACAATCTATATATAGTACCTTTCGGCATTGTATATAGGTTAAAAGTATAATGAGTAAGTCACCTGTATCCTTGGTTGTTGTAGAAGTTAGGCATTGTCGTGTATGAACCTATTACTGTATATGAACCTCTGCAGAAACAGGGTAGCTGACATTTAGTGGTCTGTGATATTCAGCCTTCAGAAAGCCATCTTCCTTATGTGGTAGGCGTGTGAGTCTGTTCTAGGTGAGAGGGTTACAGACCAGCGCATTCCTGGGTCCACCTCTGGCTCTCACTCACTCGGCCGCCATCTTTTATAGGCTGCACACCGTGACAATCGCCACTTGTCTGGCCTAGATAGCGGCACCTCCAATGTGTAGTTCCTGTCTCTCAGCTGCTACCTCTGGACTAACAGCCACTCGCCAACTGCCGCTCCTCTTCTCCCAACCGTCTCCAGCCTTCCAGCTGAGCTATCACACGGGGCCCATCTGCATCAGCATGTATAGGTAACAACACAATGTGTAGCGGCAGCCATAATACCTCAAATATTTGGGGTATTACACTGAATCTCTGTCCACTTTATGTCTGTATAAAGTAGACAGAACTGTATGCGATCGCGCATACAGTTCTGCTGCGAAAGTAAGCTAATGAATGCGATCGCAGGCCAATATGAAAACGCGCCCTCCCCCTGTCTCACCTCTGTAATACCTTACAATCCAGCAAAAACATTGAGTAACATCGGAGCCTCACGCACAATTACACCAGGTCAAACCTTACACAGAAATTGCTAACCTTCCCGTACGCAGTGAGCGCTCAAGCTGCGTATGCGATCGCAGTGGCTAACTTATGCCATACTTGCTGACAATCAGCTCCAGCCTTCCGGGAGGGAGCTGATTGTCGGCTAACAGCGGGAGGGGGGAGGGGCGGGGCCGGTCATTGACGTTATATTGTGGGCGGAGCCGGAGGCAGGGACGGCCATTGACGGCAATCGCGTCATCGTGGCCCCACCCCCTCTTCACAATGCTGTTATTTTTGGCATTGTGAAGCAGGGGGCGGGACAACGATGACGCGATTCAGCGCGAATCGCGTCACCGGGCCCCCCGCTGCGAGGGTTTCTAGTTTTTTTGGGGGGAGGTCGGGAGGGTCACAGGCTTCCGGGAGGCTCCCGATCAAATCGGGAGGGTAGGCAAGCCTGACTTATGCACGCCCCTGTAACCACGTTCAAACGCTCTGACATGCCTGCGTTTCTCCGACGACCCCCCCATCACCACCCCCAAATGCTCTCTTCCTGTCAATCACTCTGTGATGGGTCTGCGTGATGTCTGCGATCGCAGTGGTGCCTTCGCGCACGCGCACTGAGATGCATACGCGTGCAGAGTACGCAACAATCGGCCGTCTGCGTATGCTTTATCAGTTACGATCCTTGATGAACCAGACCCATAGACCCCAAAAAGACATGGGGGACAAATTTAAATAACCTTCATTTGGAGGCTCCTAAATCTTCAGATAAACGGCACCTTTTAACACTTGCAGTGGGGGCTATCCCAATATCAGTGTCACAGTTGTCATTTGAAATAATTATTCTTGTTTGCAAAGCATTATGTCCCCAACTTATCTTGTGCGCCAGCAACGTGTACCCTGGAGCAGTGGTGAAATGTGGCATCGGGGCAAAATCTTACTGATATAGTAGAGGGAACGTTCAAGTTTTCTTCCGACATCACTTTAGCTCATTTCAATTTCACAGGTACTGAAACACAGAAAACACCATATTTTTGTGAAAGCTTCCAGGCGTTCCGTTATGGGTCCTGGGACAACACCGCAAAAGCTGCCGCATGACATCTTTAAACTTATCGGAAATCTTGGCCTGTGGGCCTGATTCAGAGCCGCTCGTAAGCGGCCGCTCGTTCGCTCCGAGCGATGTTTGCCCAACTGCGCATGCGTACGGATCATTATATACATGCGCGAACCAGTCAGTGCGGCCAAAATTCGTTTGTTCGCTAAACAGCGAATACCTGCTATTTTGAGTGACAGAAGGAGACGTATGTGGGTGGTAACAGGGGAAGGTGCTTGAAAACGGGGAGTGGAGATCCGAACGCAGGCGTGCTTAAAGGTCAAAACGGGCGTTTTAAGGGTGTGCATAATTAAAACAGCAGCGTCATTGACCACGTCACTGGGTTATTTTATAGCCAGAACTGCTCGCAAGATTGTGGTAGCAAAAACCAACCACAAGAATAGCGAGCAGTTCATACGCTGGTCGATGTACTCGATTAATCTAATAAATAGCGGACATGACGTAGGATGCGAGCGGCCAGGGGGCGTATTTTTCCAAAAAACGACCGCAAGTTTTGTTCGCTCGTTCAGACCTAGAGGCATGAACAGCCACCCCTCTTTTCTGGACGAGCGAGCGCTAATTGCGTCCGGCTCTGAATCAGGCCCTGTGTCTGGACTTTAGGGACATTAGATAGACAATCTTACATTACGCCTTACGGGGCCATACATTTGTGATGTATTGCCCCAATTCCCCGTTCTGTCGGGGTCGGAGAATCGAACATGTTGGATATCCTCGATTCAACGCTCCCAACCAAATAATGACTGGGATTGGCCAGTTGGGGATCATTAACGCCCACGGATCAGCGATCATCAATGGTGGTCGATCGGCAGATTGGATCGTGGATCGGCAGAACGGCGAATCGGGGCCATAGTATTCATACTGGTAGAATGCAGAACTGGTTCTCTGTAAATCATTACAAATATGAACTCTGTAAATTATGTCAAATTGCAGCTACAAAGTCGCAAGAACCAATGCCTGACAAACGCAGGCTGAGATCTTGCCTCGTTCTATGCAGTCTCCAATATCTTTGACACTAACAGTCCAGTATCAGAGTGGACTCCACTAGGTCCCATTGCCGACTACTCAGCGGGGTCACTGTGTAAGGCGTCGGGATCACCCCAGCTGAATCCGCAATTTGGCAGTAGATCACTCAAAGCTTATGTTGGCAGGAAGCTGACACTAGTGCTCCCCTCACAGACACTCCGTGATAGGTACAGTGATAGGAAGACCAAATTACCTCCCTTTCCAAAGCCTTAGATAGAGCAATGGTCACCCTTAAATTGACTGTAAGTCCAAACATCACTCATGCCTTATGGAAGTAGCACCCCTCTATATCCTTACTTGCACACCTGAGGAGGAACTTGTACTGACTCTCAGAACCCGACTCTCTGGCCAGTGGATGCAGTTTGCAATGTTTGAGTAAAGGAAGAAGTATAACAAGAGTCTGCAATCACTGCATGAGGGCTAGGAGGACATACAGTATATCATTAATGAGTATAGTTAACTTAGTAAGGGTAGGAGAAGGTGCTACATTATACAAAACTTACTGCACAAGTCACACATTGCATAGACCACCTCAGTTTTGCTTTACTACTGTGCATCCCATATATCAAAGAATTTGAAGAGGTGGAATCTGCAACTATTGCTGCAGACCATACCTATAGGATTTCCGTAGTGCATCATGGAACCTGTCTTGCTATGTGGTCACTGAAGTAGATGTGACAATATAGGTTTGTGCAGCTTTCAAGTTTATCTCTGGTTCAGCTAAAAGCTAGCAGTGTGTGGCTGAGGAGGTACTTACAATGTCAGCAGTCCATAAGGAATACATATGATTGACCGGCGGTCGGAATGCCAGCGGTCAGAATACTGACAGTGGCATCCCGATATTCAGGGTCACGACAGGGGCCGGTAATTAGTCTAACCCTTCCACTCTGCCCCCTAACCCTGCCCCCGGTGGTGGCTAACCCTAAACCGGTGGTGCCAAACCCTAACCTCCCCCGGTGGTGCCTAACTCTAACCTCCCCCTAGTGGTGGCTAACCCTAACCTCCACCCAGTGGTGCCTAACCCAAACCCCCCCCCCCGGTGGTGCCAAAACCTAACCCCCCCTTCCCGCACCCTAAACTTAACCCTCCCCGGGTGAAGCCTAACACTAACCCTCCCTCTGGTGGTGCCTAACCATAACCCAACCTTTCCGCCGCCTAAACCTAACCCTCCCCAGTCGGTGCCTAACCCTAACCCCCCACCCCAGAGGTCCGTAACCTAACCCCCCATGTCCGGCCTAACCCTAACCCGCATACTTACTATCGGAAAGCTGGTGGTCGGGATGTTGACATCGGTATCCACATCTGCTGCCGGGTATAATACGCTGATCCACATCTACTCCCAGGTATAATACGCTGATCCACATCTGCTGCCGGGTATAATACGCTGTTCCACATCTGCTGCCGGGTATAATACACTGATCCACATCTGCTGCCGGGTATAATACGCTGATCCGCATCTCCTGCCTGGTATAATACGCTGATCCGCATCTGCTGCCGGGTATAATACGCTGATCCTCATCTGCTGCCGGGTATAATACGCTGATCCACATCTGCTGCCGGGTATAATACGCTGATCCACATCTGCTGCCGGGTATAATACGCTTATCCTCATCTGCTGCCGGGTATAATACGCTGATCCGCATCTGCTGCCGGGTATAATACGCTGATCCGCATCTGCTGCCGGGTATAATACGCTGATCCGCATCTGCTGCCGGGTGTAATACGCTGATCCGCATCTGCTGCCGGGTGTAATACGCTGATCCGCATCTGCTGCCGGGTATAATACGCTGATCCGCATCTGCTGCCTGGTATAATACGCTGATCCACATCAGCTGCCGGGTATAATACGCTGATCCACATCTGCTGCCGGGTATAATACGCTGATCCACATCTGCTGCCGGGTATAATACGCTGATCCACATCTGCTGCCGGGTATAATACGCTGATCCACATCTGCTGCCGGGTATAATACGCTGATCCACATCTGCTGCCGGGTATAATACGCTGATCCACATCTGCTGCCAGGTATAATACGCTGATCCACATCTGCTGCCAGGTATAATACGCTGATCCACATCTGCTGCCGGGTATAATACGCTGATCCACATCTGCTGCCGGGTACAATAGGCTGACGCTGATCCACATCTGCTGCCGGGTATAATACGCTGATCCACATCTGCTGCCGGGTATAATACGCTGATCCACATCTGCTGCAGGGTATAATACGCTGATCCGCATCTGCTGCCGGGTATAATACGCTGATCCGCATCTGTTGCCGGGTATAATATGCTGATCCTCATCTGCTGCCGGGTATAATACGCTGATCCACATCTGCTGCCGGGTATAATACGCTGAACCACATCTGCTGCCGGGTATAATACGCTGATCGTATCTGCTGCCGGGTATAATACGCTGATCCACATCTGCTGCCGGGTATAATACGCTGATCCGCATCTGCTGCCAGGTATAATACGCTGATCCGCATCTGCTGCCGGGTATAATACGCTGATCCGCATCTGCTGCCGGGTATAATACGCTGATCCGCATCTACTACCAGGCATAATACGCTGATCCACATCTGCTGCCGGGTATAATACGCTGATCCACATCTACTGCCGGGTATAATACGCTGATCCGCATCTGCTGCCGGGTATAATACCCTGATCCGCATCTGCTGCCGGGTATAATACGCTGATCCGCATCTGCTGCCTGGTATAATACGCTGATCCGCATCTGCTGCCAGGTATAATCCGCTGATCCCCATCTGCAGCCAGGTATAATACGCTGATCCACATCTGCTGCCGGGTATAATACGCTGATCCACATCTGCTGCCGGGTATAATACGCTGATCCACATCTGCTGCCGGGTATAATACGCTGATCCACATCTGCTGCCGGGTATAATACGCTTATCCACATCTGCTGCCGGGTATAATACGCTGATCCACATCTGCTGCCGGGTATAATACGCTGATCCACATCTGCTGCCGGGTATAATACGCTGATCCACATCTGCTGCCGGGTACAATAGGCTGACGCTGATCCACATCTGCTGCCGGGTATAATACGCTGATCCACATCTGCTGCCGGGTATAATACGCTGATCCACATCTGCTGCCGGGTATAATACGCTGATCCGCATCTGCGCCCTGGTATAATACGCTGATCCGCATCTGCTGCCGGGTATAATACGCTGATCCTCATCTGCTGCCGGGTATAATACGCTGATCCACATCTGCTGCCGGGTATAATACGCTGATCAACATCTGCTGCCGGGTATAATACGCTGATCCTCATCTGCTGCCGGGTATAATACGCTGATCCGCATCTGCTGCCGGGTATAATACGCTGATCCGCATCTGCTGCCGGGTATAATACGCTGATCCGCATCTGCTGCCGGGTATAATACGCTGATCCGCATCTACTACCAGGCATAATACGCTGATCCACATCTGCTGCCGGGTATAATACGCTGATCCACATCTACTGCCGGGTATAATACGCTGATCCGCATCTGCTGCCGGGTATAATACGCTGATCCGCATCTGCTGCCTGGTATAATACGCTGATCCGCATCTGCTGCCAGGTATAATCCGCTGATCCCCATCTGCAGCCAGGTATAATACGCTGATCCACATCTGCTGCCGGGTATAATACGCTGATCCACATCTGCTGCCGGGTATAATACGCTGATCCACATCTGCTGCCGGGTATAATACGCTTATCCACATCTGCTGCCGGGTATAATACGCTGATCCACATCTGCTGCCGGGTATAATACGCTGATCCACATCTGCTGCCGGGTATAATACGCTTATCCACATCTGCTGCCGGGTATAATACGCTGATCCACATCTGCTGCCGGGTATAATACGCTGATCCACATCTGCTGCCGGGTATAATACGCTGATCCACATCTGCTGCCGGGTACAATAGGCTGACGCAGATCCACATCTGCTGCCGGGTATAATACGCTGATCCACATCTGCTGCCGGGTATAATACGCTGATCCACATCTGCTGCCGGGTATAATACGCTGATCCGCATCTGCGGCCTGGTATAATACGCTGATCCGCATCTGCTGCCGGGTATAATACGCTGATCCTCATCTGCTGCCGGGTATAATACGCTGATCCACATCTGCTGCCGGGTATAATACGCTGATCAACATCTGCTGCCGGGTATAATACGCTGATCCTCATCTGCTGCCGGGTATAATACGCTGATCCGCATCTGCTGCCGGGTATAATACGCTTATCCACATCTGCTGCCGGGTATAATACGCTGATCCACATCTGCTGCCGGGTATAATACGCTGATCCACATCTGCTGCCGGGTATAATACGCTTATCCACATCTGCTGCCGGGTATAATACGCTGATCCACATCTGCTGCCGGGTATAATACGCTGATCCACATCTGCTGCCGGGTATAATACGCTGATCCACATCTGCTGCCGGGTACAATAGGCTGACGCTGATCCACATCTGCTGCCGGGTATAATACGCTGATCCACATCTGCTGCCGGGTATAATACGCTGATCCACATCTGCTGCTGGGTATAATACGCTGATCCACATCTGCTGCCGGGTATAATACGCTGATCCACATCTGCTGCCGGGTATAATACGCTGATCAACATCTGCTGCCGGGTATAATACGCTGATCCTCATCTGCTGCCGGGTATAATACGCTGATCCGCATCTGCTGCCGGGTATAATACGCTTATCCACATCTGCTGCCGGGTATAATACGCTGATCCACATCTGCTGCCGGGTATAATACGCTGATCCACATCTGCTGCCGGGTATAATACGCTTATCCACATCTGCTGCCGGGTATAATACGCTGATCCACATCTGCTGCCGGGTATAATACGCTGATCCACATCTGCTGCCGGGTATAATACGCTGATCCACATCTGCTGCCGGGTACAATAGGCTGACGCTGATCCACATCTGCTGCCGGGTATAATACGCTGATCCACATCTGCTGCCGGGTATAATACGCTGATCCACATCTGCTGCCGGGTATAATACGCTGATCCACATCTGCTGCCGGGTATAATACGCTTATCCACATCTGCTGCCGGGTATAATACGCTGATCCACATCTGCTGCCGGGTATAATACGCTGATCCACATCTGCTGCCGGGTATAATACGCTTATCCACATCTGCTGCCGGGTATAATACGCTGATCCACATCTGCTGCCGGGTATAATACGCTGATCCACATCTGCTGCCGGGTATAATACGCTGATCCACATCTGCTGCCGGGTACAATAGGCTGACGCTGATCCACATCTGCTGCCGGGTATAATACGCTGATCCACATCTGCTGCCAGGTATAATACGCTGATCCACATCTGCTGCCGGGTATAATACGCTGATCCGCATCTGCGGCCTGGTATAATACGCTGATCCGCATCTGCTGCCGGGTATAATACGCTGATCCTCATCTGCTGCCGGGTATAATACGCTGATCCACATCTGCTGCCGGGTATAATACGCTGATCAACATCTGCTGCCGGGTATAATACGCTGATCCTCATCTGCTGCCGGGTATAATACGCTGATCCGCATCTGCTGCCGGGTATAATACGCTGATCCGCATCTGCTGCCGGGTATAATACGCTGATCCGCATCTGCTGCCGGGTATAATACGCTGATCCGCATCTGCTGCCGGGTATAATACGCTGATCCGCATCTGCTGCCGGGTATAATACGCTGATCCGCATCTGCTGCCGGGTATAATACGCTGATCCGCATCTGCTGCCAGGTATAATACGCTGATCCGCATCTGCTGCCGGGTATAATACGCTGATCCACATCTGCTGCCAGGTACAATAGGCTGACGCTGATCCACATCTGCTGCTAGGTATAATACGCTGATCCACATCTGCTGCCGGGTATAATACGCTGATCCACATCTGCTGCCGGGTATAATACGCTGATCCGCATCTGCTGCCTGGTATAATACGCTGATCCGCATCTGCTGCCGGGTATAATACGCTGATCCACATCTGCTGCCGGGTATAATACGCTGATCCTCATCTGCTGCCGGGTATAATACGCTGATCCACATCTGCTGCCGGGTATAATACGCTGATCCGCATCTGCTGCCAGGTATAATACGCTGATCCGCATCTGCTGCCGGGTATAATACGCTGATCCGCATCTGCTGCCGGGTATAATACGCTGATCCACATCTGCTGCCGGATATAATACGCTGATCCGCATCTGCTGCCGGGTATAATACGCTGATCCGCATCTGCTGCCGGATATAAGCTGATCCACATCTGCTGCCGGGTATAATACGCTGATCCACATCTACTGCCGGGTATAATACGCTGATCCACATCTGCTGGCGGGTATAATACGCTGATCCACATCTACTGCCGGGTATAATACGCTGATCCACATCTGCTGCCGGGTATAATACTCTGATCCACATCTGCTGCCGGGTATAATTCTCTGATCCACATCTGCCAGGTATAATACGCTGATCCACATCTACTACCGGGTATAATACGCTGATCCACATCTGCTGCCGGGTATAATACGCTGATCCGCATCTGCTGCCGGGTATAATACGCTGATCTACGTCTGCTGCCAGGTATAATACGCTGATCCACATCTGCTGCCGGGTATAATACGCTTATCCACATCTGCTGCCGGGTATAATACGCTGATCCACATCTGCTGCCGGGTATAATACGCTGATCCGCGTCTGCTGCAGGGTATAATACGCTGATCTACGTCTGCTGCCGGGTATAATACTCTGATCCACATCTGCCAGGTATAATACGCTGATCCACATCTACTACCGGGTATAATACGCTGATCCACATCTGCTGCCGGGTATAATACGCTGATCCGCGTCTGCTGCCAGGTATAATACGCTGATCTACGTCTGCTGCCAGGTATAATACGCTTATCCACATCTGCTGCCGGGTAAAATACGCTTATCCACATCTGCTGCCGGGTATAATACGCTGATCCGCATCTGCTGCCAGGTATAATACGCTGATCCACATCAGCAGATGTGTATAATACGCTGATCAACATCTGCTGCCGGGTATAATACGCTGATCCACATCTGCTGCCATGTATAATACGCTATTCCGCATTTGCTGCCGGGAATAATACGCTGATCCGCATCTGCTGCCGGGTATAATACACTGATCCGCATCTGCTGTAGGGTGTAATACGCTGATCCGCATCTACTGCCGGGTATAATACGCTGATCCAAATCTGCTGCCGGGTATAATACGCTGATCCACATCTGCTACCGGGTATAATACACTGATCCACATCTGCTGCCAGGTATAATACGCTGATCCACATCTGCTGCCGGGTATAATACTCTGATCCACATCTGCTGCCGGGTATAATACGCTGATCCACATCTGCTGCCGGGTATAATACGCTGATCCACATCTGCTGCCGGGTACAATAGGCTGACGCTGATCCACATCTGCTGCCGGGTATAATACGCTGATCCACATCTGCTGCCGGGTATAATACGCTGATCCGCATCTGCTGCCTGGTATAATACGCTGATCCGCATCTGCTGCCGTGTATAATACGCTGATCCGCATCTGCTGCCGTGTATAATACGCTGATCCTCATCTGCTGCCGGGTATAATACGCTGATCCATATCTGCTGCCGGGTATAATACGCTGATCAACATCTGCTGCCGGGTATAATACGCTGATCCTCATCTGCTGCCGGGTAAAATACGCTGATCCGCATCTGCTGCCGGGTATAATACGCTGATCCGCATCTGCTGTCGGGTATAATACGCTGATCCGCATCTGCTGCCGGGTATAATACGCTGATCAGCATCTGCTGCCGGGTACAATAGGCTGACGCTGATCCACATCTGCTGCCAGGTATAATACGCTGATCCACATCTGCTGCCGGGTATAATACGCTGATCCACATCTGCTGCCGGGTATAATACGCTGATCCGCATCTGCTGCCTGTTATAATACGCTGATCCGCATCTGCTGCCGGGTATAATACGCTGATCCTCATCTGCTGCCCGGTATAATACGCTGATCCACATCTGCTGCCAGGTATAATACGTTGATCCACATCTGCTGCCAGGTATAATACGTTGATCCACATCTGCTGCCGGGTATAATACGCTGATCCACATCTGCTGCCGGGTATAATACGCTGATCCTCATCTGCTGCCGGGTATAATGCGCTGATCCGCATCTGCTGCCGGGTATAATGCGCTGATCCGCATCTGCTGCCGGGTATAATACGTTGATCCGCATCAGCTGCCGGGTATAATACGCTGATCCGCATCTGCTGCCGGGTATAATACGCTGATCCGCATCTGCTGCCGGGTATAATACGCTGATCCTCATCTGCTGCCGGGTATAATACGCTGATCGTCATCGGCTGCCGGGTATAATACGCTGAACCGCATCCGCTGCCGAGTATAATACGCTTATCCGCATCCGCTGCCGGGTATAATACGCTGATCCGCATCCGCTGCCGGGTATAATACGCTGATCCGCATCTGCTGCCGGGTATAATTCTCTGATCCACATCTGCCAGGTATAATACGCTGATCCACATCTACTACCGGGTATAATACGCTGATCCACATCTGCTGCCGGGTATAATACGCTGATCCGCATCTGCTGCCGGGTATAATACGCTGATCTACGTCTGCTGCCAGGTATAATACGCTGATCCACATCTGCTGCCGGGTATAATACGCTTATCCACATCTGCTGCCGGGTATAATACGCTGATCCACATCTGCTGCCGGGTATAATACGCTGATCCGCGTCTGCTGCAGGGTATAATACGCTGATCTACGTCTGCTGCCGGGTATAATACTCTGATCCACATCTGCCAGGTATAATACGCTGATCCACATCTACTACCGGGTATAATACGCTGATCCACATCTGCTGCCGGGTATAATACGCTGATCCGCGTCTGCTGCCAGGTATAATACGCTGATCTACGTCTGCTGCCAGGTATAATACGCTTATCCACATCTGCTGCCGGGTAAAATACGCTTATCCACATCTGCTGCCGGGTATAATACGCTGATCCGCATCTGCTGCCAGGTATAATACGCTGATCCACATCAGCAGATGTGTATAATACGCTGATCAACATCTGCTGCCGGGTATAATACGCTGATCCACATCTGCTGCCATGTATAATACGCTATTCCGCATTTGCTGCCGGGAATAATACGCTGATCCGCATCTGCTGCCGGGTATAATACACTGATCCGCATCTGCTGTAGGGTGTAATACGCTGATCCGCATCTACTGCCGGGTATAATACGCTGATCCAAATCTGCTGCCGGGTATAATACGCTGATCCACATCTGCTACCGGGTATAATACACTGATCCACATCTGCTGCCAGGTATAATACGCTGATCCACATCTGCTGCCGGGTATAATACTCTGATCCACATCTGCTGCCGGGTATAATACGCTGATCCACATCTGCTGCCGGGTATAATACGCTGATCCACATCTGCTGCCGGGTACAATAGGCTGACGCTGATCCACATCTGCTGCCGGGTATAATACGCTGATCCACATCTGCTGCCGGGTATAATACGCTGATCCGCATCTGCTGACTGGTATAATACGCTGATCCGCATCTGCTGCCGTGTATAATACGCTGATCCGCATCTGCTGCCGTGTATAATACACTGATCCTCATCTGCTGCCGGGTATAATACGCTGATCCATATCTGCTGCCGGGTATAATACGCTGATCAACATCTGCTGCCGGGTATAATACGCTGATCCTCATCTGCTGCCGGGTAAAATACGCTGATCCGCATCTGCTGCCGGGTATAATACGCTGATCCGCATCTGCTGTCGGGTATAATACGCTGATCCGCATCTGCTGCCGGGTATAATACGCAGATCAGCATCTGCTGCCGGGTACAATAGGCTGACGCTGATCCACATCTGCTGCCAGGTATAATACGCTGATCCACATCTGCTGCCGGGTATAATACGCTGATCCACATCTGCTGCCGGGTATAATACGCTGATCCGCATCTGCTGCCTGTTATAATACGCTGATCCGCATCTGCTGCCGGGTATAATACGCTGATCCTCATCTGCTGCCCGGTATAATACGCTGATCCACATCTGCTGCCAGGTATAATACGTTGATCCACATCTGCTGCCAGGTATAATACGTTGATCCACATCTGCTGCCGGGTATAATACGCTGATCCACATCTGCTGCCGGGTATAATACGCTGATCCTCATCTGCTGCCGGGTATAATGCGCTGATCCGCATCTGCTGCCGGGTATAATGCGCTGATCCGCATCTGCTGCCGGGTATAATACGTTGATCCGCATCAGCTGCCGGGTATAATACGCTGATCCGCATCTGCTGCCGGGTATAATACGCTGATCCGCATCTGCTGCCGGGTATAATACGCTGATCCTCATCTGCTGCCGGGTATAATACGCTGATCGTCATCGGCTGCCGGGTATAATACGCTGAACCGCATCCGCTGCCGAGTATAATACGCTTATCCGCATCCGCTGCCGGGTATAATACGCTGATCCGCATCCGCTGCCGGGTATAATACGCTGATCCGCATCTGCTGCCGGGTATAATACGCTGATCCGCATCTGCTGCCGGGTATAATACGCTGATCCGCATCTGCTGCCGGGTATAATACGCTGATCAGCATCTGCTGCCGGGTATAATACGCTGATCCGCATCTGCTGCCGGGTATAATACGCTGATCCGCATCTGCTGCCGGGTACAATAGGCTGACGCTGATCCGCATCTGCTGCCAGGTATAATACGCTGATCCACATCTGCTGCCGGGTATAATACGCTGATCCACATCTGCTGCCGGGTATAATACGCTGATCCGCATCTGCTGCCGGGTATAATACGCTGATCCTCATCTGCTGCCGGGTATAATACGCTGATCCACATCTGCTGCCGGGTATAATACGTTGATCCACATCTGCTGCCGGGTATAATACGCTGATCCTCATCTGCTGCCGGGTATAATACGCTGATCCGCATCTGCTGCCGGGTATAATACGCTGATCCTCTTCTGCTGCCGGGTATAATACGCTGATCCCCATCTGCTGCCGGGTATAATACGTTGATCCGCATCAGCTGCCGGGTATAATAAGCTGATCCGCATCTGCTGCCGGGTATAATACGCTGATCCGCATCTGCTGCCGGGTATAATACGTTGATCCGCATCAGCTGCCGGGTATAATACGCTGATCCGCATCTGCTGCCGGGTATAATATGCTGATCCGCATCTGCTGCCGGGTATAATACGCTGATCCGCATCTGCTGCCGGGTATAATACGCTGATCCGCATCTGCTGCCGGGTATAATACGCTGATCCGCATCTGCTGCCGGGTATAATACGCTGATCCGCATCTGCTGCCGGGTATAATACGCTGATCCGCATCTGCTGACGGGTATAATACGCTGATCCGCATCTGCTGCCGGGTATAATACGCTGATCCGCATCTGCTACCGGGTATAATACGCTGATCCGCATCTGCTGACCGGTATAATACACTGATCCGCATCTGCTGCCGGGTATAAGCTGATCCACATCTACTACCAGGTATAATACGCTGATCCACATCTGCTGCCTGGTATAATACGCTGATCCACATCTACTAAAGGGAATAATACACTAATCCACATCTGCTGCCGGGTATAATACGCTGATCCACATCTGCTACCGAGTATAATACGCTGATCCACGTCTGCTGCCGGGTATAATACGCTGATCCACATCTGCTGCCGGGTATAATACGCTGATCCACATCTGCTGCCGGGTACAATAGGCTGACGCTGATCCACATCTGCTGCCGGGTATAATACGCTGATCCACATCTGCTGCCGGGTATAATACGCTGATCCGCATCTGCTGCCTGGTATAATACGCTGATCCGCATCTGCTGCCGTGTATAATACGCTGATCCTCATCTGCTGCCGGGTATAATACGCTGATCCACATCTGCTGCCGGGTGTAATACGCTGATCAACATCTGCTGCCGGGTATAATACGCTGATCCTCATCTGTTGCCGGGTATAATACGCTGATCCGCATCTGCTGCCGGGTATAATACGCTGATCCGCATCTGCTGTCGGGTATAATACGCTGATCCGCATCTGCTGCCGGGTATAATACGCTGATCAGCATCTGCTGCCGGGTACAATAGGCTGACGCTGATCCACATCTGCTGCCAGGTATAATACGCTGATCCACATCTGCTGCCGGGTATAATACGCTGATCCACATCTGCTGCCGGGTATAATACGCTGATCCGCATCTGCTGCCTGGTATAATACGCTGATCCGCATCTGCTGCCGGGTATAATACGCTGATCCTCATCTGCTGCCCGGTATAATACGCTGATCCACATCTGCTGCCAGGTATAATACGTTGATCCACATCTGCTGCCGGGTATAATACGCTGATCCTCATCTGCTGCCGGGTATAATACGCTGATCCGCATCTGCTGCCGGGTATAATACGCTGATCCGCATCTGCTGCCGGGTATAATACGCTGATCCGCATCTGCTGCCGGGTATAATACGCTGATCCTCATCTGCTGCCGGGTATAATACGCTGATCGTCATCGGCTGCCGGGTATAATACGCTGAACCGCATCCGCTGCCGAGTATAATACGCTTATCCGCATCCGCTGCCGGGTATAATACGCTGATCTGCATCCGCTGCCGGGTATAATACGCTGATCCGCATCCGCTGCCGGGTATAATACGCTGATCCGCATCCGCTGCCGGGTATAATACGCTGATCCGCATCTGTTGCCGGGTATAATACGCTGATCAGCATCTGCTGCCGGGTATAATACGCTGATCAGCATCTGCTGCCGGGTATAATACGCTGATCCGCATCTGCTGCCGGGTATAATACGCTGATCCGCATCTGCTGCCGGGTATAATACGCTGATCCGCATCTGCTGCCGGGTATAATACGCTGATCCGCATCTGCTGCCAGGTATAATACGCTGATCCGCATCTGCTGCCGGGTATAATACGCTGATCTACATCTGCTGCCGGGTACAATAGGCTGACGCTGATCCACATCTGCTGCCAGGTATAATACGCTGATCCACATCTGCTGCCGGGTATAATACGCTGATCCACATCTGCTGCCGGGTATAATACGCTGATCCGCATCTGCTGCCTGGTATAATACGCTGATCCGCATCTGCTGCCTGGTATAATACGCTGATCCGCATCTGCTGCCGGGTATAATACGCTGATCCTCATCTGCTGCCGGGTATAATACGCTGATCCGCATCTGCTGCCGGGTATAATACGCTGATCCTCTTCTGCTGCCGGGTATAATACGCTGATCCGCATCTGCTGCCGGGTATAATACGTTGATCCGCATCAGCTGCCGGGTATAATACGCTGATCCGCTTCTGCTGCCGGGTATAATACGCTGATCCGCATCTGCTGCCGGGTATAGTACGTTGATCCGCATCAGCTGCCGGGTATAATACGCTGATCCGCATCTGCTGCCGGGTATAATACGCTGATCCGCATCTGCTGCCGGGTATAATACGCTGTTCCGCATCTGCTGCCGGGTATAATACGCTGATCCGCATCTGCTGCCGGGTACATTACGCTGATCCGCATCTGCTGCCGGGTATAATACGCTGATCCGCATCTGCTGCCGGGTATAATACGCTGATCCGCATCTGCTGCCGGGTATAATACGCTGATCCGCATCTGCTGCCGGGTATAATACGCTGATCCGCATCTGCTGACGGGTATAATACGCTGATCCGCATCTGCTTCCGGGTATAATACTCTGATCCACATCTGCTGCCGGGTATAATACGCTGATCTACGTCTGCTGCCAGGTATAATACTCTGATCCACATCTGCCAGGTATAATACGCTGATCCACATCTACTACCGGGTATAATACGCTGATCCACATCTGCTGCCGGGTATAATACGCTGATCCGCATCTGCTGCCGGGTATAATACGCTGATCCGCGTCTGCTGCCGGGTATAATACGCTGATCCACATCTGCTGCCGGGTATAATACGCTGATCCGCGTCTGCTGCCAGGTATAATACGCTGATCTACGTCTGCTGCCGGGTATAATACTCTGATCCACATCTGCCAGGTATAATTCGCTGATCCACATCTACTACCGGGTATAATATGCTGATCCACATCTGCTGCCGGGTATAATACGCTGATCCGCGTCTGCTGAAAGGTATAATACGCTGATCTACGTCTGCTGCCAGGTATAATACGCTGTACCACATCAGCAAATGTGTATAATACACTGCTCCCCATCTGCTGCCAGGTATAATAGGCTGATCAACATCTGCTGCCGGGTATAATACGCTGATCCACATCTGCTGCCGGGTATAATACGCTGATCCGCATCTGCTGCCGGGAATAATACGCTGATCCGCATCTGCTGCCGGGTATAATACACTGATCTGCATCTGCTGCCGGGTGTAATACACTGATCCGCATCTGCTGCCGGGTATAATACGCTGATCCGCATCTACTACCGGGTATAATACGCTGATCCGCATCTACTAACGGGTATAATACGCTGATCCAAATCTGCTGCCGGGTATAATACGCTGATCCACATCTGCTGCCGGGTATAATACGCTGATCCACATCTGCTGCCGGGTATAATACGCTGATCCACGTCTGCTGCCGGGTATAATACGCTGATCCACGTCTGCTGCCGGGTATAATACGCTGATCCGCATCTGCTGCCGGGTATAATACGCTGATCCGTATCTACTACCAGGCATAATACGCTGATCCACATCTGCTGCCAGGCATAATACGCTGATCCACATCTGCTGCCAGGCATAATACGCTGATCCACATCAGCTACCGGGCATAATACGCTGATCCACATCCGCTGCCGGGTATAATACGCTGATCCACATCCGCTGCCGGGTATAATACGCTGATCCACATCCGCTGCCGGGTATAATACGCTGATCCACATCCGTTGCCGGGTATAATACGCTGATCCACATCT
Organism: Taudactylus pleione; assembly: GCA_031769625.1. Lineage (NCBI taxonomy): Eukaryota > Metazoa > Chordata > Amphibia > Anura > Myobatrachidae > Taudactylus > Taudactylus pleione. Next base: position 193,501 of record JAUIMM010000963.1, on the reverse strand, counting down.
GCTGCCTGGTGTAATACGCTGATCCGCATCTGCTGCCGGGTGTAATACGCTGATCCGCATCTGCTGCCGGGTATAATACGCTGATCCGCATCTGCTGCCGGGTATAATACGCTGATCCACATTTGCTGCCAGGCATAATACGCTGATCCACATCCGCTGCCGGGTATAATACGCTGATCCACATCCGCTGCCGGGTATAATACGCTGATCCACATCCGTTGCCGGGTATAATACGCTGATCCACATCCGCTGCCGGGTATAATACGCTGATCCGCATCCGCTGCCTGGTATAATACGCTGATCCGCATCCGCTGCCGGGTATAATAGGCTGATCCGCATCTGCTGCCGGGTGTAATACGCTGATCCGCTTCCGCTGCCGGGTGTAATACGCTGATCCGCATCTGCTGCCGGGTGTAATACGCTGATCCGCACCTGCTGCCGGGTGTAATACGCTGATCCGCATCTACTGCCGGGTACAATACGCTGATCCGCGTCTGCTGATCCGCGTCTGCTGCCGGGTATAATACGTTGATCCACATCAGCTGCCGTGTATAATACGCTGCTCCCAATCTGCTGCCGGGTATAATACGCTGATCCGCATCTGCTGCCGGGTATAATACGCTGACCCGCATCTGCTGCCGGGTATAATACGCTGATCCGCATCTGCTGCCGGGTATAATACGCTGATCCGCATCTGCTGCCGGGTATAATGCGCTGATCCGCATCAGCTGCCGGGTATAATACGCTGATCCACGTCTGCTGCCGGGTATAATACGCTGATCCGTGTCTGCTGCCGGGTATAAAACGCTGCTCCCCTTCAGCTGCCGGGTATAATACGCTGATCCGCATCTGCTGCCGGGTATAATACGCTGATCCGCATCTGCTGCCTGGTATAATACAAAGATCCGCATCTGCTGCCGGGTATAATACGCTGATCCGCATCTGCTGCCGGGTATAATACGCTGATCCGAATCTGCTGCCGGGTACAATACGCTGATCCGCGTCTGCTGATCCGCGTCTGCTGCCGGGTATAATACGATGATCCGCATCTGCTGCCGGGTATAATACGCTGATCCGCATCTGCTGCCGGGTATAATACGCTGATCCGCATCTGCTGCCGGGTATAATACGCTGATCCACATTTACTACCGGGTATAATACGCTGATCCAAATCTGCTGCCAGGTATAATACGCTGATCCACATCTACAACCGGGTATAATACGCTGATCAGCATCTGCTGCCGGGTATAATACGCTGATCAGCATCTGCTGCCGGGTATAATACGCTGATCCTCATCTGCTGCCGGGTATAATACGCTGATCCGCATCTGCTGCCGGGTATAATACGCTGATCCGCATCTGCTGCCAGGTATAATACGCTGATCCGCATCTGCTGCCGGGTATAATACGCTGATCTACATCTGCTGCCGGGTACAATAGGCTGACGCTGATCCACATCTGCTGCCAGGTATAATACGCTGATCCACATCTGCTGCCGGGTATAATACGCTGATCCACATCTGCTGCCGGGTATAATACGCTGATCCGCATCTGCTGCCTGGTATAATACGCTGATCCGCATCTGCTGCCTGGTATAATACGCTGATCCGCATCTGCTGCCGGGTATAATACGCTGATCCTCATCTGCTGCCGGGTATAATACGCTGATCCGCATCTGCTGCCGGGTATAATACGCTGATCCTCTTCTGCTGCCGGGTATAATACGCTGATCCGCATCTGCTGCCGGGTATAATACGTTGATCCGCATCAGCTGCCGGGTATAATACGCTGATCCGCTTCTGCTGCCGGGTATAATACGCTGATCCGCATCTGCTGCCGGGTATAGTACGTTGATCCGCATCAGCTGCCGGGTATAGTACGCTGATCCGCATCTGCTGCCGGGTATAATACGCTGATCCGCATCTGCTGCCGGGTATAATACGCTGTTCCGCATCTGCTGCCGGGTATAATACGCTGATCCGCATCTGCTGCCGGGTATAATACGCTGATCCGCATCTGCTGCCGGGTATAATACGCTGATCCGCATCTGCTGCCGGGTATAATACGCTGATCCGCATCTGCTGCCGGGTATAATACGCTGATCCGCATCTGCTGACGGGTATAATACGCTGATCCGCATCTGCTTCCGGGTATAATACTCTGATCCACATCTGCTGCCGGGTATAATACGCTGATCTACGTCTGCTGCCAGGTATAATACTCTGATCCACATCTGCCAGGTATAATACGCTGATCCACATCTACTACCGGGTATAATACGCTGATCCACATCTGCTGCCGGGTATAATACGCTGATCCGCATCTGCTGCCGGGTATAATACGCTGATCCGCGTCTGCTGCCGGGTATAATACGCTGATCCACATCTGCTGCCGGGTATAATACGCTGATCCGCGTCTGCTGCCAGGTATAATACGCTGATCTACGTCTGCTGCCGGGTATAATACTCTGATCCACATCTGCCAGGTATAATTCGCTGATCCACATCTACTACCGGGTATAATATGCTGATCCACATCTGCTGCCGGGTATAATACGCTGATCCGCGTCTGCTGAAAGGTATAATACGCTGATCTACGTCTGCTGCCAGGTATAATACGCTGTACCACATCAGCAGATGTGTATAATACACTGCTCCCCATCTGCTGCCAGGTATAATAGGCTGATCAACATCTGCTGCCGGGTATAATACGCTGATCCACATCTGCTGCCGGGTATAATACGCTGATCCGCATCTGCTGCCGGGAATAATACGCTGATCCGCATCTGCTGCCGGGTATAATACACTGATCTGCATCTGCTGCCGGGTGTAATACACTGATCCGCATCTGCTGCCGGGTATAATACGCTGATCCGCATCTACTACCGGGTATAATACGCTGATCCGCATCTACTAACGGGTATAATACGCTGATCCAAATCTGCTGCCGGGTATAATACGCTGATCCACATCTGCTGCCGGGTATAATACGCTGATCCACATCTGCTGCCGGGTATAATACGCTGATCCACGTCTGCTGCCGGGTATAATACGCTGATCCACGTCTGCTGCCGGGTATAATACGCTGATCCGCATCTGCTGCCGGGTATAATACGCTGATCCTTATCTACTACCAGGCATAATACGCTGATCCACATCTGCTGCCAGGCATAATACGCTGATCCACATCTGCTGCCAGGCATAATACGCTGATCCACATCAGCTACCGGGCATAATACGCTGATCCACATCCGCTGCCGGGTATAATACGCTGATCCACATCCGCTGCCGGGTATAATACGCTGATCCACATCCGCTGCCGGGTATAATACGCTGATCCACATCCGTTGCCGGGTATAATACGCTGATCCACATCTGCTGCCTGGTGTAATACGCTGATCCGCATCTGCTGCCGGGTGTAATACGCTGATCCGCATCTGCTGCCGGGTATAATACGCTGATCCGCATCTGCTGCCGGGTATAATACGCTGATCCGCATTTGCTGCCAGGCATAATACGCTGATCCACATCCGCTGCCGGGTATAATACGCTGATCCACATCCGCTGCCGGGTATAATACGCTGATCCACATCCGTTGCCGGGTATAATACGCTGATCCACATCCGCTGCCGGGTATAATACGCTGATCCGCATCCGCTGCCTGGTATAATACGCTGATCCGCATCCGCTGCCGGGTATAATAGGCTGATCCGCATCTGCTGCCGGGTGTAATACGCTGATCCGCTTCCGCTGCCGGGTGTAATATGCTGATCCGCATCTGCTGCCGGGTTTAATACGCTGATCCGCACCTGCTGCCGGGTGTAATACGCTGATCCGCATCTACTGCCGGGTACAATACGCTGATCCGCGTCTGCTGATCCGCGTCTGCTGCCGGGTATAATACGTTGATCCACATCAGCTGCCGTGTATAATACGCTGCTCCCAATCTGCTGCCGGGTATAATACGCTGATCCGCATCTGCTGCCGGGTATAATACGCTGACCCGCATCTGCTGCCGGGTATAATACGCTGATCCGCATCTGCTGCCGGGTATAATACGCTGATCCGCATCTGCTGCCGGGTATAATGCGCTGATCCGCATCAGCTGCCGGGTATAATACGCTGATCCACGTCTGCTGCCGGGTATAATACGCTGATCCGTGTCTGCTGCCGGGTATAAAACGCTGCTCCCCTTCAGCTGCCGGGTATAATACGCTGATCCGCATCTGCTGCCGGGTATAATACGCTGATCCGCATCTGCTGCCTGGTATAATACAAAGATCCGCATCTGCTGCCGGGTATAATACGCTGATCCGCATCTGCTGCCGGGTATAATACGCTGATCCGAATCTGCTGCCGGGTACAATACGCTGATCCGCGTCTGCTGATCCGCGTCTGCTGCCGGGTATAATACGATGATCCGCATCTGCTGCCGGGTATAATACGCTGATCCGCATCTGCTGCCGGGTATAATACGCTGATCCGCATCTGCTGCCGGGTATAATACGCTGATCCACATTTACTACCGGGTATAATACGCTGATCCAAATCTGCTGCCAGGTATAATACGCTGATCCACATCTACAACCGGGTATAATACACTGATCCACATCTGCTGCCGGGTATAATACGCTGATCCACATCTGCTGCCGGGTATAATACTCTGATCCACATCTGCTGCCGGGTATAATACGCTGATCCACGTCTGCTGCCGGGTATAATACTCTGATCCACGTCTGCTGCCGGGTATAATACGCTGATCCACGTCTGCTGCCGGGTATAATACGCTGATCCACATCTGCTGCCGGGTGTAATACGCTGATCCACATCTGCTGCCGGGTGTAATACGCTGATCCGCATCTGCTGCCGGGTATAATACGCTGATCCGCATCTGCTGCCAGGTATAATACGCTGATCCACATCTGCTGCCGGGTATAATACGCTGATCCACATCTGCTGCCGGGTATAATACGCTGATCCGCATCTGCTGCCTGGTATAATACGCTGATCCGCATCTGCTGCCGGGTATAATACGCTGATCCTCATCTGCTGCCCGGTATAATACGCTGATCCACATCTGCTGCCAGGTATAATACGTTGATCCACATCTGCTGCCGGGTATAATACGCTGATCCTCATCTGCTGCCGGGTATAATACGCTGATCCGCATCTGCTGCCGGGTATAATACGCTGATCCGCATCTGCTGCCGGGTATAATACGCTGATCCGCATCTGCTGCCGGGTATAATACGCTGATCCTCATCTGCTGCCGGGTATAATACGCTGATCGTCATCGGCTGCCGGGTATAATACGCTGAACCGCATCCGCTGCCGAGTATAATACGCTTATCCGCATCCGCTGCCGGGTATAATACAAAGATCCGCATCTGCTGCCGGGTATAATACGCTGATCCGCATCTGCTGCCGGGTATAATACGCTGATCCGAATCTGCTGCCGGGTACAATACGCTGATCCGCGTCTGCTGATCCGCGTCTGCTGCCGGGTATAATACGATGATCCGCATCTGCTGCCGGGTATAATACGCTGATCCGCATCTGCTGCCGGGTATAATACGCTGATCCGCATCTGCTGCCGGGTATAATACGCTGATCCACATTTACTACCGGGTATAATACGCTGATCCAAATCTGCTGCCAGGTATAATACGCTGATCCACATCTACAACCGGGTATAATACACTGATCCACATCTGCTGCCGGGTATAATACGCTGATCCACATCTGCTGCCGGGTATAATACTCTGATCCACATCTGCTGCCGGGTATAATACGCTGATCCACGTCTGCTGCCGGGTATAATACTCTGATCCACGTCTGCTGCCGGGTATAATACGCTGATCCACGTCTGCTGCCGGGTATAATACGCTGATCCACATCTGCTGCCGGGTGTAATACGCTGATCCACATCTGCTGCCGGGTGTAATACGCTGATCCGCATCTGCTGCCGGGTATAATACGCTGATCCGCATCTGCTGCCAGGTATAATACGCTGATCCACATCTGCTGCCGGGTATAATACGCTGATCCACATCTGCTGCCGGGTATAATACGCTGATCCGCATCTGCTGCCTGGTATAATACGCTGATCCGCATCTGCTGCCGGGTATAATACGCTGATCCTCATCTGCTGCCCGGTATAATACGCTGATCCACATCTGCTGCCAGGTATAATACGTTGATCCACATCTGCTGCCGGGTATAATACGCTGATCCTCATCTGCTGCCGGGTATAATACGCTGATCCGCATCTGCTGCCGGGTATAATACGCTGATCCGCATCTGCTGCCGGGTATAATACGCTGATCCGCATCTGGTGCCGGGTATACTACGCTGATCCTCATCTGCTGCCGGGTATAATACGCTGATCGTCATCGGCTGCCGGGTATAATACGCTGAACCGCATCCGCTGCCGAGTATAATACGCTTATCCGCATCCGCTGCCGGGTATAATACGCTGATCCGCATCCGCTGCCGGGTATAATACGCTGATCCGCATCCGCTGCCGGGTATAATACGCTGATCCGCATCCGCTGCCGGGTATAATACGCTGATCCGCATCTGTTGCCGGGTATAATACGCTGATCAGCATCTGCTGCCGGGTATAATACGCTGATCAGCATCTGCTGCCGGGTATAATACGCTGATCCGCATCTGCTGCCGGGTATAATACGCTGATCCGCATCTGCTGCCGGGTATAATACGCTGATCCGCATCTGCTGCCAGGTATAATACGCTGATCCGCATCTGCTGCCGGGTATAATACGCTGATCTACATCTGCTGCCGGGTACAATAGGCTGACGCTGATCCACATCTGCTGCCAGGTATAATACGCTGATCCACATCTGCTGCCGGGTATAATACGCTGATCCACATCTGCTGCCGGGTATAATACGCTGATCCGCATCTGCTGCCTGGTATAATACGCTGATCCGCATCTGCTGCCTGGTATAATACGCTGATCCGCATCTGCTGCCGGGTATAATACGCTGATCCTCATCTGCTGCCGGGTATAATACGCTGATCCGCATCTGCTGCCGGGTATAATATGCTGATCCTCTTCTGCTGCCGGGTATAATACGCTGATCCGCATCTGCTGCCGGGTATAATACGTTGATCCGCATCAGCTGCCGGGTATAATACGCTGATCCGCTTCTGCTGCCGGGTATAATACGCTGATCCGCATCTGCTGCCGGGTATAATACGTTGATCCGCATCAGCTGCCGGGTATAATACGCTGATCCGCATCTGCTGCCGGGTATAATACGCTGATCCGCATCTGCTGCCGGGTATAATACGCTGTTCCGCATCTGCTGCCGGGTATAATACGCTGATCCGCATCTGCTGCCGGGTATAATACGCTGATCCGCATCTGCTGCCGGGTATAATACGCTGATCCGCATCTGCTGCCGGGTATAATACGCTGATCCGCATCTGCTGCCGGGTATAATACGCTGATCCGCATCTGCTGCCGGGTATAATACGCTGATCCGCATCTGCTGACGGGTATAATACGCTGATCCGCATCTGCTTCCGGGTATAATACTCTGATCCACATCTGCTGCCGGGTATAATACGCTGATCTACGTCTGCTGCCGGGTATAATACTCTGATCCACATCTGCCAGGTATAATACGCTGATCCACATCTACTACCGGGTATAATACGCTGATCCACATCTGCTGCCGGGTATAATACGCTGATCCGCATCTGCTGCCGGGTATAATACGCTGATCCGCGTCTGCTGCCGGGTATAATACGCTGATCCACATCTGCTGCCGGGTATAATACGCTGATCCGCGTCTGCTGCCAGGTATAATACGCTGATCTACGTCTGCTGCCGGGTATAATACTCTGATCCACATCTGCCAGGTATAATTCGCTGATCCACATCTACTACCGGGTATAATATGCTGATCCACATCTGCTGCCGGGTATAATACGCTGATCCGCGTCTGCTGAAAGGTATAATACGCTGATCTACGTCTGCTGCCAGGTATAATACGCTGTACCACATCAGCAGATGTGTATAATACACTGCTCCCCATCTGCTGCCAGGTATAATAGGCTGATCAACATCTGCTGCCGGGTATAATACGCTGATCCACATCTGCTGCCGGGTATAATACGCTGATCCGCATCTGCTGCCGGGAATAATACGCTGATCCGCATCTGCTGCCGGGTATAATACACTGATCTGCATCTGCTTCCGGGTGTAATACACTGATCCGCATCTGCTGCCGGGTATAATACGCTGATCCGCATCTACTACCGGGTATAATACGCTGATCCGCATCTACTAACGGGTATAATACGCTGATCCAAATCTGCTGCCGGGTATAATACGCTGATCCACATCTGCTGCCGGGTATAATACGCTGATCCACATCTGCTGCCGGGTATAATACGCTGATCCACGTCTGCTGCCGGGTATAATACGCTGATCCACGTCTGCTGCCGGGTATAATACGCTGATCCGCATCTGCTGCCGGGTATAATACGCTGATCCGTATCTACTACCAGGCATAATACGCTGATCCACATCTGCTGCCAGGCATAATACGCTGATCCACATCTGCTGCCAGGCATAATACGCTGATCCACATCAGCTACCGGGCATAATACGCTGATCCACATCCGCTGCCGGGTATAATACGCTGATCCACATCCGCTGCCGGGTATAATACGCTGATCCACATCCGCTGCCGGGTATAATACGCTGATCCACATCCGTTGCCGGGTATAATACGCTGATCCACATCTGCTGCCGGGTGTAATACGCTGATCCGCATCTGCTGCCGGGTGTAATACGCTGATCCGCATCTGCTGCCGGGTATAATACGCTGATCCGCATCTGCTGCCGGGTATAATACGCTGATCCACATTTGCTGCCAGGCATAATACGCTGATCCACATCCGCTGCCGGGTATAATACGCTGATCCACATCCGCTGCCGGGTATAATACGCTGATCCACATCCGTTGCCGGGTATAATACGCTGATCCACATCCGCTGCCGGGTATAATACGCTGATCCGCATCCGCTGCCTGGTATAATACGCTGATCCGCATCCGCTGCCGGGTATAATAGGCTGATCCGCATCTGCTGCCGGGTGTAATACGCTGATCCGCTTCCGCTGCCGGGTGTAATACGCTGATCCGCATCTGCTGCCGGGTGTAATACGCTGATCCGCACCTGCTGCCGGGTGTAATACGCTGATCCGCATCTACTGCCGGGTACAATACGCTGATCCGCGTCTGCTGATCCGCGTCTGCTGCCGGGTATAATACGTTGATCCACATCAGCTGCAGTGTATAATACGCTGCTCCCAATCTGCTGCCGGGTATAATACGCTGATCCGCATCTGCTGCCGGGTATAATACGCTGACCCGCATCTGCTGCCGGGTATAATACGCTGATCCGCATCTGCTGCCGGGTATAATACGCTGATCCGCATCTGCTGCCGGGTATAATGCGCTGATCCGCATCAGCTGCCGGGTATAATACGCTGATCCACGTCTGCTGCCGGGTATAATACGCTGATCCGTGTCTGCTGCCGGGTATAAAACGCTGCTCCCCTTCAGCTGCCGGGTATAATACGCTGATCCGCATCTGCTGCCGGGTATAATACGCTGATCCGCATCTGCTGCCTGGTATAATACAAAGATCCGCATCTGCTGCCGGGTATAATACGCTGATCCGCATCTGCTGCCGCTTATAATACGCTGATCCGAATCTGCTGCCGGGTACAATACGCTGATCCGCGTCTGCTGATCCGCGTCTGCTGCCGGGTATAATACGATGATCCGCATCTGCTGCCGGGTATAATACGCTGATCCGCATCTGCTGCCGGGTATAATACGCTGATCCGCATCTGCTGCCGGGTATAATACGCTGATCCACATTTACTACCGGGTATAATACGCTGATCCAAATCTGCTGCCAGGTATAATACGCTGATCCACATCTACAACCGGGTATAATACACTGATCCACATCTGCTGCCGGGTATAATACGCTGATCCACATCTGCTGCCGGGTATAATACGCTGATCCACGTCTGCTGCCGGGTATAATACTCTGATCCACGTCTGCTGCCGGGTATAATACGCTGATCCACGTCTGCTGCCGGGTATAATACGCTGATCCACATCTGCTGCCGGGTGTAATACGCTGATCCACATCTGCTGCCGGGTGTAATACGCTGATCCGCATCTGCTGCCGGGTATAATACGCTGATCCGCATCTGCTGCCGGGTATAATACGCTGATCCGCATCTGCTGCCGGGTATAATACGCTGATCCGCATCTGCTGCCGGGTATAATACGCTGATCCGCATCTGCTGCCGGGTATAATACTCTGATCCGCATCTGCTGCCGGGTATAATACGCTGATCCGCATCTGCTGCCGGGTATAATACGCTGATCCGCATCTACTTCCGGGTATAATACGCTGATCCAAATCTGCTGCCAGGTATAATACGCTGATCCACATCTACAACCGGGTATAATACACTGATCCACATCTGCTGCCAGTTATAATACGCTGATCCACATCTGCTGCCGGGTATAATACTCTGATCCACATCTGCTGCCGGTTATAATACGCTGATCCACGTCTGCTGCCGGGTATAATACTCTGATCCACGTCTGCTGCCGGGTATAATACGCTGATCCACATCTGCTGCCGGGTATAATACGCTGATCCACATCTGCTGCCGGGTGTAATACGCTGATCCACATCTGCTGCCGGGTGTAATACGCTGATCCGCATCTGCTGCCTTGTATAATACGCTGATCCGCATCTGCTGCCGGGTATAATACGCTGATCCGCATCTGCTGTCGGGTATAATACGCTGATCCGCATCTGCTGCCGGGTATAATACTCTGATCCGCAACTGCTGCTGGGTATAATACGCTGATCTACGTCTGCTGCCGGGTATAATACTCTGATCCACATCTGCCAGGTATAATACGCTGATCCACATCTACTACCGGGTATAATACGCTGATCAACATCTGCTGCCGGGTATAATACGCTGATCCGCGTCTGCTGCCTGATATAATACGCTGATCCGCGTCTGCTGCCGGGTATAATACGCTGATCCGCATCTGCTGCTGGGTATAATACGCTGATCCACATCTGCTGCCGGGTATAATACGCTGATCCGAATACACTGATCCACATCTGCTGCCGGGTATAATACGCTGATCCACATCTGCTGCCGGGTATAATACACTGATCCACATCTGCTGCCAGGTATAATAGGCTGATCCACATCTACTACCGGGAATAATACGCTGATCCGCATCAGCTGCCTGGTATAATACGCTGATCCGCATCAGCTGCCTGGTATAATACGCTGTCCCTCATCTGCTGCCGGGTATAATACGCTGATCCGCATCTGCTGCCGGGTATAATACGCTGATCCTCATCTGCTGCCGGGTATAATACGCTGATCCGCATCTGCTGCCGGGTATAATACGCTGATCCGCATCAGCTGCCGGGTATAATACGCTGATCCGCATCTGCTGCCGGGTATAATACGCTGATCCGCATCTGCTGCCGGGTATAATACGCTGATCCGCATCTGCTGCCGGGTATAATACTCTGATTCGCATTTGCTGCCAGGTATAGTACGCATCTGCTGCCAGGTATAATACACTGATCCGCATCTGCTGCTGGGTATAATACGCTGATCCGCATCTGCTGCCTGGTATAATACGCTGATCCGCATCTGCTGCCTGGTATAATACACTGATCCACATCTGCTGCCGGGTATAATACGCTGATCCGCATCTGCTGCCGGGTATAATACGCTGATCCGCATCTGCTGCCGGGTATAATACGCTGATCCGCATCTACTACCAGGCATAATACGCTGATCCGCATCTGCTGCCGGGTATAATACGCTGATCCGCATCTACTGCCGGGTATAATACGCTGATCCGCATCTGCTGCCGGGTATAATACGCTGATCCGCATCTGCTGCCTGGTATAATACGCTGATCCGCGTCTGCTGCCGGGTATAATACGCTGCTCCCAGTCTGCTGCCGGGTATAATACGCTGATCCGCATCTGCTGCCGGGTATAATAGGCTGATCCGCATCTGCTGCCGGGTATAAAACACTGATCCGCATCTGCTGCCGGGTGTAATACACTGATCCGCATCTGCTGCCGGGTTGAATACGCTGATCCGCATCTACTACCGGGTATAATACGCTGATCCGCATCTACTACCGGGTATAATACGCTGATCCAAATCTGCTGCCGGGTATAATACGCTGATCCACATCTGCTGCCGGGTATAATACGCTGATCCACATCTGCTGCCGGGTATAATACGCTGATCCACGTCTGCTGCTGGGTATAATACGCTGATCCACGTCTGCTGCCGGGTATAATACGCTGATCCGCGTCTGCTGCCGGGTATAATACGCTGATCCGTATCTACTACCAGGCATAATACGCTGATCCACATCCGCTGCCGGGTATAATACGCTGATGGGCATAATACGCTGATCCACATCCGCTGCCGGGTATAATACGCTGATGGGCATAATACGCTGATCCACATCCGCTGCCGGGTATAATACGCTGATCCACATCCGCTGCCGGGTATAATACGCTGATCCACATCCGTTGCCGGGTATAATACGCTGATCCACATCCGCTGCCGGGTATAATACGCTGATCCGCATCCGCTGCCTGGTATAATACGCTGATCCGCATCCGCTGCCGGGTATAATAGGCTGATCCGCATCTGCTGCCGGGTGTAATACGCTGATCCGCTTCCGCTGCCGGGTGTAATACGCTGATCCGCATCTGCTGCCGGGTGTAATACGCTGATCCGCACCTGCTGCCGGGTGTAATACGCTGATCCGCATCTGCTGCCGGGTACAATACGCTGATCCGCGTCTGCTGATCCGCGTCTGCTGCCGGGTATAATACGTTGATCCACATCAGCTGCCGTGTATAATACGCTGCTCCCAATCTGCTGCCGGGTATAATACGCTGATCCGCATCTGCTGCCGGGTATAATACGCTGACCCGCATCTGCTGCCGGGTATAATACGCTGATCCGCATCTGCTGCCGGGTATAATACGCTGATCCGCATCTGCTGCCGGGTATAATGCGCTGATCCGCATCAGCTGCCGGGTATAATACGCTGATCCACGTCTGCTGCCGGGTATAATACGCTGATCCGTGTCTGCTGCCGGGTATAAAACGCTGCTCCCCTTCAGCTGCCGGGTATAATACGCTGATCCGCATCTGCTGCCGGGTATAATACGCTGATCCGCATCTGCTGCCGGGTATAATACAAAGATCCGCATCTGCTGCCGGGTATAATACGCTGATCCGCATCTGCTGCCGGGTATAATACGCTGATCCGCATCTGCTGCTGGGTACAATACGCTGATCCGCGTCTGCTGATCCGCGTCTGCAGCCGGGTATAATACGCTGATCCGCATCTGCTGCCGGGTATAATACGCTGATCCGCATCTGCTGCCGGGTATAATACGCTGATCCGCATCTGCTGCCGGGTATAATACGCTGATCCGCATCTACTACCGGGTATAATACGCTGATCCAAATCTGCTGCCAGGTATAATACGCTGATCCACATCTACAACCGGGTATAATACACTGATCCACATCTGCTGCCGGGTATAATACGCTGATCCACATCTGCTGCTTGGTATAATACTCTGATCCACATCTGCTGCCGGGTATAATACGCTGATCCACATCTGCTGCTTGGTATAATACGCTGATCCACATCTGCTGCCGGGTGTAATACGCTGATCCACATCTGCTGCCGGGTGTAATACGCTGATCCGCATCTGCTGCCGGGTGTAATACGCTGATCCGCATCTGCTGCCGGGTATAATACGCTGATCCGCATCTGCTGCCGGGTATAATACGCTGATCCGCATCTGCTGCCGGGTATAATACGCTGATCCGCATCTGCTGCCGGGTATAATACGCTGATCCGCATCTTCTGCCGGGTATAATACTCTGATCCGCATCTGCTGCCGGGTATAATACGCTGATCCGCATCTGCTGCCGGGTATAATACGCTGATCCGCATCTACTGCCGGGTATAATACGCTGATCCAAATCTGCTGCCAGGTATAATACGCTGATCCACATCTACAACCGGGTATAATACACTGATCCACATCTGCTGCCGGGTATAATACGCTGATCCACATCTGCTGCTGGGTATAATACTCTGATCCACATCTGCTGCCGGGTATAATACGCTGATCCACGTCTGCTGCCGGGTATAATACTCTGATCCACGTCTGCTGCCGGGTATAATACGCTGATCCACGTCTGCTGCCGGGTATAATACGCTGATCCACGTCTGCTGCCGGGTGTAATACGCTGATCCACATCTGCTGCCGGGTGTAATACGCTGATCCGCATCTGTTGCCGGGTATAATACGCTGATCCGCATCTGCTGCCGGGTATAATACGCTGATCCGCATCTGCTGCCGGGTATAATACGCTGATCCGCATCTGCTGACGGGTATAATACTCTGATCCGCATCTGCTGCCGGGTATAATACGCTGATCTACGTCTGCTGCCGGGTATAATACTCTGATCCACATCTGCCAGGTATAATACGCTGATCCACATCTACTACCGGGTATAATACGCTGATCAACATCTGCTGCCGGGTATAATACGCTGATCCGCGTCTGCTGCCTGATATAATACGCTGATCCGCGTCTTCTGCCGGGTATAATACGCTGATCCGCATCTGCTGCCGGGTATAATACGCTGATCCACATCTGCTGCCGGGTATAATACGCTGATCCGAATACACTGATCCACATCTGCTGCCGGGTATAATACGCTGATCCACATCTGCTGCCGGGTATAATACACTGATCCACATCTGCTGCCAGGTATAATAGGCTGATCCACATCTACTACCGGGAATAATACGCTGATCCGCATCAGCTGCCTGGTATAATACGCTGATTCGCATCAGCTGCCTGGTATAATTCGCTGTCCCGCATCTGCTGCCGGGTATAATACGCTGATCCGCATCTGCTGCCGGGTATAATACGCTGATCCTCATCTGCTGCCGGGTATAATACGCTGATCCGCATCTGCTGCCGGGTATAATACGCTGATCCGCATCAGCTGCCGGGTATAATACGCTGATCCGCATCTGCTGCCGGGTATAATACGCTGATCCGCATCTGCTGCCGGGTATAATACGCTGATCCGCATCTGCTGCCGGGTATAATACGCTGATTCGCATCTGCTGCCAGGTATAGTACGCATCTGCTGCCAGGTATAATACACTGATCCGCATCTGCTGCCGGGTATAATACGCTGATCCGCATCTGCTGCCTGGTATAATGCGCTGATCCGCATCTGCTGCCTGGTATAATACACTGATCCACATCTGCTGCCGGGTATAATACGCTGATCCGCATCTGCTGCCGGGTATAATACGCTGATCCGCATCTGCTGCCGGGTATAATACGCTGATCCGCATCTACTACCAGGCATAATACGCTGATCCGCATCTGCTGCCGGGTATAATACGCTGATCTGCATCTGCTGCCGGGTATAATACGCTGATCCGCATCTGCTGCCGGGTATAATACGCTGATCCGCATCTGCTGCCGGGTATAATTCGCGGATCCGCATCTGCTGCCGGGTATAATACGCTGATCCGCATCTGCTGCCTGGTATAATTCGCAGATCCGCGTCTGCTGCCGGGTATAATACGCTGCTCCCAGTCTGCTGCCGGGTATAATACGCTGATCCGCATCTGCTGCCGGGTATAATACGCTGATCCGCATCTGCTGCCGGGTATAATACGCTGATCCGCATCTGCTGCCGGTTGTAATACGCTGATCCGCATCTGCTGCCGGGTATAATACGCTGATCCGCAACTACTACCGGGTATAATACGCTGATCCGCATCTACTACCGGGTATAATACGCTGATCCGCATCTGCTGCCGGGTATAATACGCTGATCCACATCTACTACCGGGTATAATACACTGATCCACATCTGCTGCCTGGTATAATACGCTGATCCACATCTACTACCGGGTATAATACACTGATCCACATCTGCTGCCGGGTATAATACGCTGATCCACATCTGCTGCCGGGTATAATACGCTGATCCGCATCTGCTGCCGGGTATAATACGCTGATCCACATCTGCTGACGGGTATTATACGCTGATCTACGTCTGCTGCCGGGTATAATACTCTGATCCACATCTGCCAGGTATAATACGCTGATCCACATCTACTACCGGATATAATACGCTGATCCACATCTGCTGCCAGGTATAATACGCTGATCCGCGTCTGCTGCCAGGTATAATACGCTGATCCACATCTGCTGCCGGGTATAATACGCTGATCCGCGTCTGCTGCCAGGTATAATACGCTGATCCACATCTGCTGCCGGGTATAATACGCTGATCCACATCTGCTGCCGGGTATAATACGCTGATCCGCGTCTGCTGCCGGGTATAATACGCTGATCTACGTCTGCTGCCGGGTATAATACTCTGATCCACATCTGCCAGGTATAATACGATGATCCACATCTACTACCGGGTATAATACGCTGATCCACATCTGCTGCCGGGTATAATACGCTGATCCGCGTCTGCTGCCGGGTATAATACGCTTATCCACATCTGCTGCCGGGTATAATACGCTGATCCACATCTGCTGCCGGGTATAATACGCTGATCCGCGTCTGCTGCCGGGTATAATACTCTGATCCACATCTGCCAGGTATAATACGCTGATCCACATCTACAACCGGTATAATACGCTGATCCACATCTGCTGCCGGGTATAATACGCTGATCCGTGTCTGCTGCCGGGTATAATACGCTGATCCACATCTGCTGCCGGGTATAATACGCTGATCCGTGTCTGCTGCCGGGTATAATACGCTGATCCGCGTCTGCTGCCGGGTATAATACGCTGATCCGCGTCTGCTGCCGGGTATAATACGCTGATCCGCGTCTGCTGCCGGGTATAATACGCTGATCCACATCTGCTGCCGGGTATAATACGCTGATCCGCGCTTGCTGCCGGGTATAATACGCTGATCCGCGTCTGCTGCCGGGTATAATACGCTGATCCGCGTCTGCTGCCAGGTATAATACGCTGATCCGCATCTGCTGCCGGGTATAATACGCTGATCCACATCTGCTGCCGGGCATAATACGCTGATCCGCGTCTGCTGCCAGGTATAACACGCTTATCCACATCTGCTGCCGGGTATAATACGCTGATCCACATCTGCTGCCGGGTATAATACGCTGATCCGCGTCTGCTGCCAGGTATAATACGCTGATCCACATCTGCCAGGTATAATACGCTGATCCACATCTACTACCGGGTATAATACGCTGATCAACATCTGCTGCCGGGTATAATACGCTGATCCGCGTCTGCTGCCTGATATAATACGCTGATCCGCGTCTGCTGCCGGGTATAATACGCTGATCCGCATCGGCTGCCGGGTATAATACGATGATCAGCATCTGCTGCCGGGTATAATACGCTGATCCTCATCTGCTGCCGGGTATAATACGCTGATCCACATCTGCTGCCGGGTATAATACGCTGATCCACATCTGCTGCCGGGTATAATACGCTGATCCACATCTGCTGCCGGGTATAATACGCTGATCCACATCTGCTGCCGGGTATAATACGCTGATCCGCATCTGCTGCCTGGTATAATACGCTGATCCGCATCTGCTGCCGGGTATAATACGCTGATCCTCATCTGCTGCCGGGTATAATACGCTGATCCGCATCTGCTGCCGGGTATAATACGCTGATCCGCATCTGCTGCCGGGTATAATACGCTGATCCGCATCAGCTGCCGGGTATAATACGCTGATCCGCATCAGCTGCCGGGTATAATACGCTGATCCGCATCTGCTGCCGGGTATAATACGCTGATCCGCATCTGCTGCCGGGAATAATACGCTGATCCGCATCTGCTGCCGGGTATAATACGCTGATCCGCATCTGCTGCCGGGTATAATACGCTGATCCTCATCTGCTGCCGGGTATAATACGCTGATCCGCATCTGCTGCCGGGTATAATACGCTGATCCGCATCTGCTGCCGGGTATAATACGCTGATCCACATCTGCTGCCGGGTATAATACGCTGATCCACATCTGCTGCCGGGTATAATACGCTGATCCGCGTCTGCTGCGAGGTATAATACGCTGATCCACATCTGCCAGGTATAATACGCTGATCCACATCTACTACCGGGTATAATACGCTGATCAACATCTGCTGCCGGGTATAATACGCTGATCCGCGTCTGCTGCCTGATATAATACGCTGATCCGCGTCTGCTGCCGGGTATAATACGCTGATCCGCATCTGCTGCCGGGTATAATACGATGATCAGCATCTGCTGCCGGGTATAATACGCTGATCCTCATCTGCTGCCGGGTATAATACGCTGATCCACATCTGCTGCCGGGTATAATACGCTGATCCACATCTGCTGCCGGGTATAATACGCTGATCCACATCTGCTGCCGGGTATAATACGCTGATCCACATCTGCTGCCGGGTATAATACGCTGATCCGCATCTGCTGCCTGGTATAATACGCTGATCCGCATCTGCTGCCGGGTATAATACGCTGATCCTCATCTGCTGCCGGGTATAATACGCTGATCCGCATCTGCTGCCGGGTATAATACGCTGATCCGCATCTGCTGCCGGGTATAATACGCTGATCCGCATCAGCTGCCGGGTATAATACGCTGATCCGCATCAGCTGCCGGGTATAATACGCTGATCCGCATCTGCTGCCGGGTATAATACGCTGATCCGCATCTGCTGCCGGGAATAATACGCTGATCCGCATCTGCTGCCGGGTATAATACGCTGATCCGCATCTGCTGCCGGGTATAATACGCTGATCCGCATCTGCTGCCGGGTATAATACGCTGATCCGCATCACCTGCCGGGTATAATACGCTGATCCGCATCTGCTGCCGGGTATAATACGCTGATCCGCATCTGCTGCCGGGTATAATACGCTGATCCGCATCTGCTGCCTGGAATAATGCGCTGATCCGCATCTGCTGCCTGGTATAATACGCTGATCCGCATCTGCTGCCGGGTATAATACGCTGATCCGCATCTGCTGCCGGGTATAATACGCTGATCCGCATCTGCTGCCGGGTATAATACGCTGATCCGCATCTACTACCAGGCATAATACGCTGATCCGCATCTGCTGCCGGGTATAATACGCTGATCCGCATCTGCTGCCGGGTATAATACGCTGATCCGCATCTGCTGCCGGGTATAATACGCTGATCCGCATCTGCTGCCGGGTATAATTCGCGGATCCGCATCTGCTGCCGGGTATAATACGCTGATCCGCATCTGCTGCCTGGTATAATTCGCAGATCCGCGTCTGCTGCCGGGTATAATACGCTGCTCCCAGTCTGCTGCCGGGTATAATACGCTGATCCGCATCTGCTGCCGGGTATAATACGCTGATCCGCATCTGCTGCCGGGTATAATACGCTGATCCGCATCTGCTGCCGGTTGTAATACGCTGATCCGCATCTGCTGCCGGTTGTAATACGCTGATCCGCATCTGCTGCCGGGTATAATACGCTGATCCGCATCTACTACCGGGTATAATACGCTGATCCGCATCTACTACCGGGTATAATACGCTGATCCGCATCTGCTGCCGGGTATAATACGCTGATCCACATGTACTACCGGGTATAATACACTGATCCACATCTGCTGCCTGGTATAATACGCTGATCCACATCTACTACCGGGTATAATACACTGATCCACATCTGCTGCCGGGTATAATACGCTGATCCACATCTGCTGCCGGGTATAATACGCTGATCCGCATCTGCTGCCGGGTATAATACTCTGATCCACATCTGCTGACAGTATTATACGCTGATCTACGTCTGCTGCCGGGTATAATACTCTGATCCACATCTGCTGACGGGTATTATACGCTGATCTACGTCTGCTGCCGGGTATAATACTCTGATCCACATCTGCCAGGTATAATACGCTGATCCACATCTACTACCGGATATAATACGCTGATCCACATCTGCTGCCAGGTATAATACGCTGATCCGCGTCTGCTGCCAGGTATAATACGCTGATCCACATCTGCTGCCGGGTATAATACGCTGATCCGCGTCTGCTGCCAGGTATAATACGCTGATCCACATCTGCTGCCGGGTATAATACGCTGATCCACATCTGCTGCCGGGTATAATACGCTGATCCGCGTATGCTGCCGGGTATAATACGCTGATCTACGTCTGCTGCCGGGTATAATACTCTGATCCACATCTGCCAGGTATAATACGATGATCCACATCTACTACCGGGTATAATACGCTGATCCACATCTGCTGCCGGGTATAATACGCTGATCCGCGTCTGCTGCCGGGTATAATACGCTGATCCACATCTGCTGCCGGGTATAATACGCTTATCCACATCTGCTGCCGGGTATAATACGCTGATCCACATCTGCTGCCGGGTATAATACGCTGATCCGCATCTGCTGCCGGGTATAATACTCTGATCCACATCTGCTGACGGGTATTATACGCTGATCTACATCTGCTGCCGGGTATAATACCCTGATCCACATCTGCCAGGTATAATACGCTGATCCACATCTACTACCGGATATAATACGCTGATCCACATCTGCTGCCAGGTATAATACGCTGATCCGTGTCTGCTGACAGGTATAATACGCTGATCCACATCTGCTGCCGGGTATAATACGCTGATCCGCGTCTGCTGCCAGGTATAATACGCTGATCCACATCTGCTGCCGGGTATAATACGCTGATCCACATCTGCTGCCGGGTATAATACGCTGATCCGCGTCTGCTGCCGGGTATAATACGCTGATCTACGTCTGCTGCCGGGTATAATACTCTGATCCACATCTGCCAGGTATAATACGATGATCCACATCTACTACCGGGTATAATACGCTGATCCACATCTGCTGCCGGGTATAATACGCTGATCCGCGTCTGCTGCCGGGTATAATACGCTGATCCACATCTGCTGCCGGGTATAATACGCTTATCCACATCTGCTGCCGGGTATAATACGCTGATCCACATCTGCTGCCGGGTATAATACGCTGATCCGCGTCTGCTGCCGGGTATAATACTCTGATCCACATCTGCCAGGTATAATACGCTGATCCACATCTACAACCGGTATAATACGCTGATCCACATCTGCTGCCGGGTATAATACGCTGATCCGCATCTGCTGCCTGGTATAATACGCTGATCCGCATCTGCTGCCGGGTATAATACGCTGATCCTCATCTGCTGCCGGGTATAATACGCTGATCCGCATCTGCTGCCGGGTATAATACGCTGATCCGCATCTGCTGCCGGGTATAATACGCTGATCCGCATCAGCTGCCGGGTATAATACGCTGATCCGCATCAGCTGCCGGGTATAATACGCTGATCCGCATCTGCTGCCGGGTATAATACGCTGATCCGCATCTGCTGCCGGGAATAATACGCTGATCCGCATCTGCTGCCGGGTATAATACGCTGATCCGCATCTGCTGCCGGGTATAATACGCTGATCCTCATCTGCTGCCGGGTATAATACGCTGATCCGCATCTGCTGCCGGGTATAATACGCTGATCCGCATCTGCTGCCGGGTATAATACGCTGATCCGCATCACCTGCCGGGTATAATACGCTGATCCGCATCTGCTGCCGGGTATAATACGCTGATCCGCATCTGCTGCCGGGTATAATACGCTGATCCGCATCTGCTGCCTGGTATAATGCGCTGATCCGCATCTGCTGCCTGGTATAATACGCTGATCCGCATCTGCTGCCGGGTATAATACGCTGATCCGCATCTGCTGCCGGGTATAATACGCTGATCCGCATCTGCTGCCGGGTATAATACGCTGATCCGCATCTACTACCAGGCATAATACGCTGATCCGCATCTGCTGCCGGGTATAATACGCTGATCCGCATCTGCTGCCGGGTATAATACGCTGATCCGCATCTGCTGCCGGGTATAATACGCTGATCCGCATCTGCTGCCGGGTATAATTCGCGGATCCGCATCTGCTGCCGGGTATAATACGCTGATCCGCATCTGCTGCCTGGTATAATTCGCAGATCCGCGTCTGCTGCCGGGTATAATACGCTGCTCCCAGTCTGCTGCCGGGTATAATACGCTGATCCGCATCTGCTGCCGGGTATAATACGCTGATCCGCATCTGCTGCCGGGTATAATACGCTGATCCGCATCTGCTGCCGGTTGTAATACGCTGATCCGCATCCGCTGCCGGTTGTAATACGCTGATCCGCATCTGCTGCCGGGTATAATACGCTGATCCGCATCTACTACCGGGTATAATACGCTGATCCGCATCTACTACCGGGTATAATACGCTGATCCGCATCTGCTGCCGGGTATAATACGCTGATCCACATGTACTACCGGGTATAATACACTGATCCACATCTGCTGCCTGGTATAATACGCTGATCCACATCTACTACCGGGTATAATACACTGATCCACATCTGCTGCCGGGTATAATACGCTGATCCACATCTGCTGCCGGGTATAATACGCTGATCCGCATCTGCTGCCGGGTATAATACTCTGATCCACATCTGCTGACAGTATTATACGCTGATCTACGTCTGCTGCCGGGTATAATACTCTGATCCACATCTGCTGACGGGTATTATACGCTGATCTACGTCTGCTGCCGGGTATAATACTCTGATCCACATCTGCCAGGTATAATACGCTGATCCACATCTACTACCGGATATAATACGCTGATCCACATCTGCTGCCAGGTATAATACGCTGATCCGCGTCTGCTGCCAGGTATAATACGCTGATCCACATCTGCTGCCGGGTATAATACGCTGATCCGCGTCTGCTGCCAGGTATAATACGCTGATCCACATCTGCTGCCGGGTATAATACGCTGATCCGCGTATGCTGCCGGGTATAATACGCTGATCTACGTCTGCTGCCGGGTATAATACTCTGATCCACATCTGCCAGGTATAATACGATGATCCACATCTACTACCGGGTATAATACGCTGATCCACATCTGCTGCCGGGTATAATACGCTGATCCGCGTCTGCTGCCGGGTATAATACGCTGATCCACATCTGCTGCCGGGTATAATACGCTTATCCACATCTGCTGCCGGGTATAATACGCTGATCCACATCTGCTGCCGGGTATAATACGCTGATCCGCATCTGCTGCCGGGTATAATACTCTGATCCACATCTGCTGACGGGTATTATACGCTGATCTACGTCTGCTGCCGGGTATAATACCCTGATCCACATCTGCCAGGTATAATACGCTGATCCACATCTACTACCGGATATAATACGCTGATCCACATCTGCTGCCAGGTATAATACGCTGATCCGTGTCTGCTGACAGGTATAATACGCTGATCCACATCTGCTGCCGGGTATAATACGCTGATCCGCGTCTGCTGCCAGGTATAATACGCTGATCCACATCTGCTGCCGGGTATAATACGCTGATCCACATCTGCTGCCGGGTATAATACGCTGATCCGCGTCTGCTGCCGGGTATAATACGCTGATCTACGTCTGCTGCCGGGTATAATACTCTGATCCACATCTGCCAGGTATAATACGATGATCCACATCTACTACCGGGTATAATACGCTGATCCACATCTGCTGCCGGGTATAATACGCTGATCCGCGTCTGCTGCCGGGTATAATACGCTGATCCACATCTGCTGCCGGGTATAATACGCTTATCCACATCTGCTGCCGGGTATAATACGCTGATCCACATCTGCTGCCGGGTATAATACGCTGATCCGCGTCTGCTGCCGGGTATAATACTCTGATCCACATCTGCCAGGTATAATACGCTGATCCACATCTACAACCGGTATAATACGCTGATCCACATCTGCTGCCGGGTATAATACGCTGATCCGTGTCTGCTGCCGGGTATAATACGCTGATCCGCGTCTGCTGCCGGGTATAATACGCTGATCCGCGTCTGCTGCCGGGTATAATACGCTGATCCGCGTCTGCTGCCGGGTATAATACGCTGATCCACATCTGCTGCCGGGTATAATACGCTGATCCGCGCTTGCTGCCGGGTATAATACGCTGATCCGCGTCTGCTGCCGGGTATAATACGCTGATCCGCGTCTGCTGCCAGGTATAATACGCTGATCCGCATCTGCTGCCGGGTATAATACGCTGATCCACATCTGCTGCCGGGCATAATACGCTGATCCGCGTCTGCTGCCAGGTATAACACGCTTATCCACATCTCCTGCCGGGTATAATACGCTGATCCACATCTGCTGCCGGGTATAATACGCTGATCCGCGTCTGCTGCCAGGTATAATACGCTGATCCACATCTGCCAGGTATAATACGCTGATCCACATCTACTACCGGGTATAATACGCTGATCAACATCTGCTGCCGGGTATAATACGCTGATCCGCGTCTGCTGCCTGATATAATACGCTGATCCGCGTCTGCTGCCGGGTATAATACGCTGATCCGCATCTGCTGCCGGGTATAATACGATGATCAGCATCTGCTGCCGGGTATAATACGCTGATCCTCATCTGCTGCCGGGTATAATACGCTGATCCACATCTGCTGCCGGGTATAATACGCTGATCCACATCTGCTGCCGGGTATAATACGCTGATCCACATCTGCTGCCGGGTATAATACGCTGATCCACATCTGCTGCCGGGTATAATACGCTGATCCGCATCTGCTGCCTGGTATAATACGCTGATCCGCATCTGCTGCCGGGTATAATACGCTGATCCTCATCTGCTGCCGGGTATAATACGCTGATCCGCATCTGCTGCCGGGTATAATACGCTGATCCGCATCTGCTGCCGGGTATAATACGCTGATCCGCATCAGCTGCCGGGTATAATACGCTGATCCGCATCAGCTGCCGGGTATAATACGCTGATCCGCATCTGCTGCCGGGTATAATACGCTGATCCGCATCTGCTGCCGGGAATAATACGCTGATCCGCATCTGCTGCCGGGTATAATACGCTGATCCGCATCTGCTGCCGGGTATAATACGCTGATCCTCATCTGCTGCCGGGTATAATACGCTGATCCGCATCTGCTGCCGGGTATAATACGCTGATCCGCATCTGCTGCCGGGTATAATACGCTGATCCGCATCACCTGCCGGGTATAATACGCTGATCCGCATCTGCTGCCGGGTATAATACGCTGATCCGCATCTGCTGCCGGGTATAATACGCTGATCCGCATCTGCTGCCTGGTATAATGCGCTGATCCGCATCTGCTGCCTGGTATAATACACTGATCCACATCTGCTGCCGGGTATAATACGCTGATCCGCATCTGCTGCCGGGTATAATACGCTGATCCGCATCTGCTGCCGGGTATAATACGCTGATCCGCATCTACTACCAGGCATAATACGCTGATCCGCATCTGCTGCCGGGTATAATACGCTGATCCGCATCTGCTGCCGGGTATAATACGCTGATCCGCATCTGCTGCCGGGTATAATACGCTGATCCGCATCTGCTGCCGGGTATAATTCGCGGATCCGCATCTGCTGCCGGGTATAATACGCTGATCCGCATCTGCTGCCTGGTATAATTCGCAGATCCGCGTCTGCTGCCGGGTATAATACGCTGCTCCCAGTCTGCTGCCGGGTATAATACGCTGATCCGCATCTGCTGCCGGGTATAATACGCTGATCCGCATCTGCTGCCGGGTATAATACGCTGATCCGCATCTGCTGCCGGTTGTAATACGCTGATCCGCATCTGCTGCCGGGTATAATACGCTGATCCGCATCTACTACCGGGTATAATACGCTGATCCGCATCTACTACCGGGTATAATACGCTGATCCGCATCTACTACCGGGTATAATACACTGATCCACATCTGCTGCCTGGTATAATACGCTGATCCACATCTACTACCGGGTATAATACACTGATCCACATCTGCTGCCGGGTATAATACGCTGATCCACATCTGCTGCCGGGTATAATACGCTGATCCGCATCTGCTGCCGGGTATAATACTCTGATCCACATCTGATGACGGGTATTATACGCTGATCTACGTCTGCTGCCGGGTATAATACTCTGATCCACATCTGCCAGGTATAATACGCTGATCCACATCTACTACCGGATATAATACGCTGATCCACATCTGCTGCCAGGTATAATACGCTGATCCGCGTCTGCTGCCAGGTATAATACGCTGATCCACATCTGCTGCCGGGTATTATACGCTGATCCGCGTCTGCTGCCAGGTATAATACGCTGATCCACATCTGCTGCCGGGTATAATACGCTGATCCACATCTGCTGCCGGGTATAATACGCTGATCCGCGTATGCTGCCGGGTATAATACGCTGATCTACGTCTGCTGCCGGGTATAATACTCTGATCCACATCTGCCAGGTATAATACGATGATCCACATCTACTACCGGGTATAATACGCTGATCCACATCTGCTGCCGGGTATAATACGCTGATCCGCGTCTGCTGCCGGGTATAATACGCTGATCCACATCTGCTGCCGGGTATAATACGCTTATCCACATCTGCTGCCGGGTATAATACGCTGATCCACATCTGCTGCCGGGTATAATACTCTGATCCACATCTGCCCGGTATAATACGCTGATCCACATCTACAACCGGTATAATACGCTGATCCACATCTGCTGCCGGGTATAATACGCTGATCCGTGTCTGCTGCCGGGTATAATACGCTGATCCGCGTCTGCTGCCGGGTATAATACGCTGATCCGCGTCTGCTGCCGGGTATAATACGCTGATCCGCGTCTGCTGCCGGGTATAATACGCTGATCCACATCTGCTGCCGGGTATAATATGCTGATCCGCGCTTGCTGCCGGGTATAATACGCTGATCCGCGTCTGCTGCCGGGTATAATACGCTGATCCGCGTCTGCTGCCAGGTATAATACGCTGATCCGCATCTGCTGCCGGGTATAATACGCTGATCCACATCTGCTGCCGGGCATAATACGCTGATCCGCGTCTGCTGCCAGGTATAACACGCTTATCCACATCTGCTGCCGGGTATAATACGCTGATCCACATCTGCTGCCGGGTATAATACGCTGATCCGCGTCTGCTGCCAGGTATAATACGCTGATCCACATCTGCCAGGTATAATACGCTGATCCACATCTACTACCGGGTATAATACGCTGATCAACATCTGCTGCCGGGTATAATACGCTGATCCGCGTCTGCTGCCTGATATAATACGCTGATCCGCGTCTGCTGCCGGGTATAATACGCTGATCAGCATCTGCTGCCGGGTATAATACGCTGATCCTCATCTGCTGCCGGGTATAGTACGCTGATCCACATCTGCTGCCGGGTATAATACGCTGATCCACATCTGCTGCCGGGTATAATACGCTGATCCACATCTGCTGCCGGGTATAATACGCTGATCCACATCTGCTGCCGGGTATAATACGCTGATCCGCATCTGCTGCCTGGTATAATACGCTGATCCGCATCTGCTGCCGGGTATAATACGCTGATCCTCATCTGCTGCCGGGTATAATACGCTGATCCGCATCTGCTGCCGGGTATAATACGCTGATCCGCATCTGCTGCCGGGTATAATACGCTGATCCGCATCAGCTGCCGGGTATAATACGCTGATCCGCATCAGCTGCCGGGTATAATACGCTGATCCGCATCTGCTGCCGGGTATAATACGCTGATCCGCATCTGCTGCCGGGAATAATACGCTGATCCGCATCTGCTGCCGGGTATAATACGCTGATCCGCATCTGCTGCCAGGTATAATACGCTGATCCTCATCTGCTGCCGGGTATAATACGCTGATCCGCATCTGCTGCCGGGTATAATACGCTGATCCGCATCTGCTGCCGGGTATAATACGCTGATCCGCATCACCTGCCGGGTATAATACGCTGATCCGCATCTGCTGCCGGGTATAATACGCTGATCCTCATCTGCTGCCGGGTATAATACGCTGATTCGCATCTGCTGCCGGGTATAATACGCATCTGCTGCCAGGTATACTACACTGATCCACATCTGCTGCCGGGTATAATACGCTGATCCGCATCTGCTGCCTGGTATAATACGCTGATCCGCATCTGCTGCCGGGTATAATACGCTGATTCGCATCTGCTGCCGGGTATAATACGCATCTGCTGCCAGGTATACTACACTGATCCACATCTGCTGCCGGGTATAATACGCTGATCCGCATCTGCTGCCTGGTATAATACGCTGATCCGCATCTGCTGCCGGGTATAATACACTGATCCGCATCTGCTGCCGGGTATAATACGCTGATCCGCATCTGCTGCCGGGTATAATACGCTGATCCGCATCTGCTGCCGGGTATAATACGCTGATCCGCATCTACTACCAGGCATAATACGCTGATCCGCATCTGCTGCCGGGTATAATTCGCGGATCCGCATCTGCTGCCGGGTATAATACGCTGATCCGCATCTGCTGCCGGGTATAATACGCAGATCCGCATCTGCTGCCTGGTATAATACGCTGATCCGCGTCTGCTGCCGGGTATAATACGCTGATCCGCATCTGCTGCCGGGTATAATACGCAGATCCGCATCTGCTGCCGGGTATAATACGCTGATCCGCATCTGCTGCCGGTTGTAATACGCTGATTCGCATCTGCTGCCGGGTATAATACGCTGATCCGCATCTGCTGCCGGGTATAATACGCTGATCCGCATCTACTACCGGGTATAATACACTGATCCACATCTGCTGCCGGGTATAATACGCTGATCCACATCTACTACCGGGTATAATACACTGATCCACATCTGCTGCCGGGTATAATACGCTGATCCACATCTGCTGCCGGGTATAATACGCTGATCCACATCTACTACCGGGTATAATACACTGATCCACATCTGCTGCCGGGTATAATACGCTGATCCACATCTGCTGCCGGGTATAATACGCTGATCCGCATCTGCTGCCGGGTATAATACTCTGATCCACATCTGCTGACGGGTATTATACGCTGATCTACGTCTGCTGCCGGGTATAATACTCTGATCCACATCTGCCAGGTATAATACGCTGATCCACATCTACTACCGGATATAATACGCTGATCCACATCTGCTGCCAGGTATAATACGCTGATCCGCGTCTGCTGCCAGGTATAATATGCTGATCCACATCTGCTGCCGGGTATTATACGCTGATCCGCGTCTGCTGCCAGGTATAATACGCTGATCCACATCTGCTGCCGGGTATAATACGCTGATCCACATCTGCTGCCGGGTATAATACGCTGATCCGCGTATGCTGCCGGGTATAATACGCTGATCTACGTCTGCTGCCGGGTATAATACTCTGATCCACATCTGCCAGGTATAATACGATGATCCACATCTACTACCGGGTATAATACGCTGATCCACATCTGCTGCCGGGTATAATACGCTGATCCGCGTCTGCTGCCGGGTATAATACGCTGATCCACATCTGCTGCCGGGTATAATACGCTTATCCACATCTGCTGCCGGGTATAATAAGCTTATCCACATCTGCTGCCGGGTATAATACGCTGATCCGCGTCTGCTGCCGGGTATAATACTCTGATCCACATCTGCCCGGTATAATACGCTGATCCACATCTACAACCGGTATAATACGCTGATCCACATCTGCTGCCGGGTATAATACGCTGATCCGTGTCTGCTGCCGGGTATAATACGCTGATCCGCGTCTGCTGCCGGGTATAATACGCTGATCCGCGTCTGCTGCCGGGTATAATACGCTGATCCGCGTCTGCTGCCGGGTATAATACGCTGATCCACATCTGCTGCCGGGTATAATACGCTGATCCGCGCTTGCTGCCGGGTATAATACGCTGATCCGCGTCTGCTGCCGGGTATAATACGCTGATCCGCGTCTGCTGCCAGGTATAATACGCTGATCCGCATCTGCTGCCGGGTATAATACGCTGATCCACATCTGCTGCCGGGCATAATACGCTGATCCGCGTCTGCTGCCAGGTATAACACGCTTATCCACATCTGCTGCCGGGTATAATACGCTGATCCACATCTGCTGCCGGGTATAATACGCTGATCCGCGTCTGCTGCCAGGTATAATACGCTGATCCACATCTGCCAGGTATAATACGCTGATCCACATCTGCCAGGTATAATACGCTGATCCACATCTACTACCGGGTATAATACGCTGATCAACATCTGCTGCCGGGTATAATACGCTGATCCGCGTCTGCTGCCTGATATAATATGCTGATCCGCGTCTGCTGCCGGGTATAAAACGCTGATCAGCATCTGCTGCCGGGTATAATACGCTGATCCTCATCTGCTGCCGGGTATAGTACGCTGATCCACATCTGCTGCCGGGTATAATACGCTGATCCACATCTGCTGCCGGGTATAATACGCTGATCCACATCTGCTGCCGGGTATAATACGCTGATCCACATCTGCTGCCGGGTATAATACGCTGATCCGCATCTGCTGCCGGGTATAATACGCTGATCCGCATCTGCTGCCGGGTATAATACGCTGATCCTCATCTGCTGCCGGGTATAATACGCTGATCCGCATCTGCTGCCGGGTATAATACGCTGATCCGCATCTGCTGCCGGGTATAATACGCTGATCCGCATCAGCTGCCGGGTATAATACGCTGATCCGCATCAGCTGCCGGGTATAATACGCTGATCCGCATCTGCTGCCGGGTATAATACGCTGATCCGCATCTGCTGCCGGGAATAATACGCTGATCCGCATCTGCTGCCGGGTATAATACGCTGATCCGCATCTGCTGCCGGGTATAATACGCTGATCCTCATCTGCTGCCGGGTATAATACGCTGATCCGCATCTGCTGCCGGGTATAATACGCTGATCCGCATCTGCTGCCGGGTATAATACGCTGATCCGCATCAGCTGCCGGGTATAATACGCTGATTCGCATCTGCTGCCGGGTATAATACGCATCTGCTGCCAGGTATACTACACTGATCCACATCTGCTGCCGGGTATAATACGCTGATCCGCATCTGCTGCCTGGTATAATACGCTGATCCGCATCTGCTGCCTGGTATAATACACTGATCCGCATCTGCTGCCGGGTATAATACGCTGATCCGCATCTGCTGCCGGGTATAATACGCTGATCCGCATCTGCTGCCGGGTATAATACGCTGATCCGCATCTACTACCAGGCATAATACGCTGATCCGCATCTGCTGCCGGGTATAATACGCTGATCGGCATCTGCTGCCGGGTATAATACGCTGATCCGCATCTGCTGCCGGGTATAATTCGCGGATCCGCATCTGCTGCCGGGTATAATACGCTGATCCGCATCTGCTGCCGGGTATAATACGCAGATCCGCATCTGCTGCCTGGTATAATACGCTGATCCGCGTCTGCTGCCGGGTATAATACGCTGATCCGCATCTGCTGCCGGGTATAATACGCTGATCCGCATCTGCTGCCGGGTATAATACGCTGATCCGCATCTGCTGCCGGTTGTAATACGCTGATTCGCATCTGCTGCCGGGTATAATACGCTGATCCGCATCTACTACCGGGTATAATATGCTGATCCTCATCTACTACCGGGTATAATACGCTGATCCACATCTGCTGCCGGGTATAATACGCTGATCCACATCTACTACCGGGTATAATACACTGATCCACATCTGCTGCCTGGTATAATACGCTGATCCACATCTACTACCGGGTATAATACGCTGATCCACATCTGCTGCCGGGTATAATACGCTGATCCACATCTGCTGCCGGGTATAATACTCTGATCCACATCTGCTGCCGGGTATTATACGCTGATCTACGTCTGCTGCCGGGTATAATACTCTGATCCACATCTGCCAGGTATAATACGCTGATCCACATCTACTACCGGATATAATACGCTTATCCACATCTGCTGCCGGGTATAATACGCTGATCCGCGTCAGCTGCCAGGTATAATACGCTGATCCACATCTGCTGCCAGGTATAATACGCTTATCCACATCTGCTGCCGGGTATAATACGCTGATCCACATCTGCTGCCGGGTATAATACGCTGATCCGCGTCTGCTGCCAGGTATAATACGCTGATCTGCGTCTGCTGCCGGGTATAATACTCTGATCCACATCTGCCAGGTATAATACGCTGATCCACATCTACTACCGGATATAATACGCTTATCCACATCTGCTGCCGGGTATAATACGCTGATCCGCGTCTGCTGCCAGGTATAATACACTGATCCACATCTGCTGCCAGGTATAATACGCTTATCCACATCTGCTGCCGGGTATAATACGCTGATCCACATCTGCTGCCGGGTATAATACGCTGATCCGCATCTGCTGCCGGTTGTAATACGCTGATTCGCATCTGCTGCCGGGTATAATACGCTGATCCGCATCTACTACCGGGTATAATACGCTGATCCTCATCTACTACCGGGTATAATACGCTGATCCACATCTGCTGCCGGGTATAATACGCTGATCCACATCTACTACCGGGTATAATACACTGATCCACATCTGCTGCCTGGTATAATACGCTGATCCACATCTACTACCGGGTATAATACGCTGATCCACATCTGCTGCCGGGTATAATACGCTGATCCACATCTGCTGCCGGGTATAATACGCTGATCCACATCTGCTGCCGGATATAATACTCTGATCCACATCTGCTGCCGGGTATTATACGCTGATCTACGTCTGCTGCCGGGTATAATACTCTGATCCACATCTGCCAGGTATAATACCCTGATCCACATCTACTACCGGATATAATACGCTTATCCACATCTGCTGCCGGGTATAATACGCTGATCCGCGTCAGCTGCCAGGTATAATACGCTGATCCACATCTGCTGCCAGGTATAATACGCTTATCCACATCTGCTGCCGGGTATAATACGCTGATCCACATCTGCTGCCGGGTATAATACGCTGATCCGCGTCTGCTGCCGGGTATAATACGCTGATCTACGTCTGCTGCCGGGTATAATACTCTGATCCACATGTGCCAGGTATAATACGCTGATCCACATCTACTACCGGGTATAATACGCTGATCCACATCTGCTGCCGGGTATAATACGCTGATCCGCGTCTGCTGCCAGGTATAATACGCTGATCCACATCTGCTGCCGGGTATAATACGCTTATCCACATCTGCTGCCGGGTATAATACGCTGATCCACATCTGCTGCCGGGTATAATACGCTGATCCGCGTCTGCTGCAGGGTATAATACGCTGATCTACGTCTGCTGCCGGGTATAATACTCTGATCCACATGTGCCAGGTATAATACGCTGATCCACATCTACTACCGGGTATAATACGCTGATCCACATCTGCTGCCGGGTATAATACGCTGATCCGCGTCTGCTGCCAGGTATAATACGCTGATCCACATCTGCTGCCGGGTATAATACGCTGATCCGCGTCTGCTGCCAGGTATAATACGCTGATCTGTGTCTGCTGCCGGGTATAATACTCTGATCCACATCTGCCAGGTATAATACGCTGATCCACATCTACTACCGGGTATAATACGCTGATCCACATCTGCTGCCGGGTATAATACGCTGATCCGCGTCTGCTGCCGGGTATAATACGCTGATCCGCGTCTGCTGCCTGGTATAATACGCTGATCCGCGTCTGCTGCCGGGTATAATACGCTGATCCTAGTCTGCTGCCGGGTATAATACGCTGATCCACGTCTGCTGCCGGGTATAATACGCTGATCCGCGTCTGCTGCCGGGTATAATACGCTGATCCGCGTCTGCTGCCGGGTATAATACGCTGATCCGCGTCTGCTGCCAGGCATAATACACTGATCCGCATCTGCTGCCGGGTATAATACGCTTATCCACATCTGCTGCCGGGTATAATACGCTGATCCACATCTGCTGCCGGGTATAATACGCTGATCCGCGTCTGCTGCAGGGTATAATACGCTGATCTACGTCTGCTGCCGGGTATAATACTCTGATCCACATGTGCCAGGTATAATACGCTGATCCACATCTACTACCGGGTATAATACGCTGATCCACATCTGCTGCCGGGTATAATACGCTGATCCGCGTCTGCTGCCAGGTATAATACGCTGATCCACATCTGCTGCCGGGTATAATACGCTGATCCGCGTCTGCTGCCAGGTATAATACGCTGATCTGTGTCTGCTGCCGGGTATAATACTCTGATCCACATCTGCCAGGTATAATACGCTGATCCACATCTACTACCGGGTATAATACGCTGATCCACATCTGCTGCCGGGTATAATACGCTGATCCGCGTCTGCTGCCGGGTATAATACGCTGATCCGCGTCTGCTGCCTGGTATAATACGCTGATCCGCGTCTGCTGCCGGGTATAATACGCTGATCCTAGTCTGCTGCCGGGTATAATACGCTGATCCACGTCTGCTGCCGGGTATAATACGCTGATCCGCGTCTGCTGCCGGGTATAATACGCTGATCCGCGTCTGCTGCCGGGTATAATACGCTGATCCGCGTCTGCTGCCAGGCATAATACACTGATCCGCATCTGCTGCCGGGCATAATACGCTGATCCGCATCTGCTGCCGGGCATAATACGCTGATCCGCGTCTGCTGCCAGGTATAATACGCTGATCCACATCTGCTGCCAGGTATAATACGCTTATCCACATCTGCTGCCGGGTATAATACGCTGATCCACATCTGCTGCCGGGTATAATACGCTGATCCGCGTCTGCTGCCAGGTATAATACGCTGATCCGCGTCTGCTGCCGGGTATAATACGCTTATCCACATCTGCTGACGGGTATAATACGCTGATCCGCATCTGCTGGCGGGTATAATACGCTGATCCACATCTGCTGCCGGGTATAATACGCTGATCCGCGTCTGCTGCCAGGTATAATACGCTGATCCGCATCTGCTGCCGGGTATAATACGCTTATCCACATCTGCTGCCGGGTATAATACGCTGATCCGCGTCTGCTGCCGGGTATAATACTCTGATCCACATCTGCCCGGTATAATACGCTGATCCACATCTACAACCGGTATAATACGCTGATCCACATCTGCTGCCGGGTATAATACGCTGATCCGTGTCTGCTGCCGGGTATAATACGCTGATCCGCGTCTGCTGCCGGGTATAATACGCTGATCCGCGTCTGCTGCCGGGTATAATACGCTGATCCGCGTCTGCTGCCGGGTATAATACGCTGATCCACATCTGCTGCCGGGTATAATACGCTGATCCGCGCTTGCTGCCGGGTATAATACGCTGATCCGCGTCTGCTGCCGGGTATAATACGCTGATCCGCGTCTGCTGCCAGGTATAATACGCTGATCCGCATCTGCTGCCGGGTATAATACGCTGATCCACATCTGCTGCCGGGCATAATACGCTGATCCGCGTCTGCTGCCAGGTATAACACGCTTATCCACATCTGCTGCCGGGTATAATACGCTGATCCACATCTGCTGCCGGGTATAATACGCTGATCCGCGTCTGCTGCCAGGTATAATACGCTGATCCACATCTGCCAGGTATAATACGCTGATCCACATCTGCCAGGTATAATACGCTGATCCACATCTACTACCGGGTATAATACGCTGATCAACATCTGCTGCCGGGTATAATACGCTGATCCGCGTCTGCTGCCTGATATAATATGCTGATCCGCGTCTGCTGCCGGGTATAATACGCTGATCAGCATCTGCTGCCGGGTATAATACGCTGATCCTCATCTGCTGCCGGGTATAGTACGCTGATCCACATCTGCTGCCGGGTATAATACGCTGATCCACATCTGCTGCCGGGTATAATACGCTGATCCACATCTGCTGCCGGGTATAATACGCTGATCCACATCTGCTGCCGGGTATAATACGCTGATCCGCATCTGCTGCCGGGTATAATACGCTGATCCGCATCTGCTGCCGGGTATAATACGCTGATCCTCATCTGCTGCCGGGTATAATACGCTGATCCGCATCTGCTGCCGGGTATAATACGCTGATCCGCATCTGCTGCCGGGTATAATACGCTGATCCGCATCAGCTGCCGGGTATAATACGCTGATCCGCATCAGCTGCCGGGTATAATACGCTGATCCGCATCTGCTGCCGGGTATAATACGCTGATCCGCATCTGCTGCCGGGAATAATACGCTGATCCGCATCTGCTGCCGGGTATAATACGCTGATCCGCATCTGCTGCCGGGTATAATACGCTGATCCTCATCTGCTGCCGGGTATAATACGCTGATCCGCATCTGCTGCCGGGTATAATACGCTGATCCGCATCTGCTGCCGGGTATAATACGCTGATTCGCATCTGCTGCCGGGTATAATACGCATCTGCTGCCAGGTATACTACACTGATCCACATCTGCTGCCGGGTATAATACGCTGATCCGCATCTGCTGCCTGGTATAATACGCTGATCCGCATCTGCTGCCTGGTATAATACACTGATCCGCATCTGCTGCCGGGTATAATACGCTGATCCGCATCTGCTGCCGGGTATAATACGCTGATCCGCATCTGCTGCCGGGTATAATACGCTGATCCGCATCTACTACCAGGCATAATACGCTGATCCGCATCTGCTGCCGGGTATAATACGCTGATCGGCATCTGCTGCCGGGTATAATACGCTGATCCGCATCTGCTGCCGGGTATAATTCGCGGATCCGCATCTGCTGCCGGGTATAATACGCTGATCCGCATCTGCTGCCGGGTATAATACGCAGATCCGCATCTGCTGCCTGGTATAATACGCTGATCCGCGTCTGCTGCCGGGTATAATACGCTGATCCGCATCTGCTGCCGGGTATAATACGCTGATCCGCATCTGCTGCCGGGTATAATACGCTGATCCGCATCTGCTGCCGGTTGTAATACGCTGATTCGCATCTGCTGCCGGGTATAATACGCTGATCCGCATCTACTACCGGGTATAATATGCTGATCCTCATCTACTACCGGGTATAATACGCTGATCCACATCTGCTGCCGGGTATAATACGCTGATCCACATCTACTACCGGGTATAATACACTGATCCACATCTGCTGCCTGGTATAATACGCTGATCCACATCTACTACCGGGTATAATACGCTGATCCACATCTGCTGCCGGGTATAATACGCTGATCCACATCTGCTGCCGGGTATAATACTCTGATCCACATCTGCTGCCGGGTATTATACGCTGATCTACGTCTGCTGCCGGGTATAATACTCTGATCCACATCTGCCAGGTATAATACGCTGATCCACATCTACTACCGGATATAATACGCTTATCCACATCTGCTGCCGGGTATAATACGCTGATCCGCGTCAGCTGCCAGGTATAATACGCTGATCCACATCTGCTGCCAGGTATAATACGCTTATCCACATCTGCTGCCGGGTATAATACGCTGATCCACATCTGCTGCCGGGTATAATACGCTGATCCGCGTCTGCTGCCGGGTATAATACGCTGATCTACGTCTGCTGCCGGGTATAATACTCTGATCCACATGTGCCAGGTATAATACGCTGATCCACATCTACTACCGGGTATAATACGCTGATCCACATCTGCTGCCGGGTATAATACGCTGATCCGCGTCTGCTGCCAGGTATAATACGCTGATCCACATCTGCTGCCGGGTATAATACGCTTATCCACATCTGCTGCCGGGTATAATACGCTGATCCACATCTGCTGCCGGGTATAATACGCTGATCCGCGTCTGCTGCCAGGTATAATACGCTGATCTGCGTCTGCTGCCGGGTATAATACTCTGATCCACATCTGCCAGGTATAATACGCTGATCCACATCTACTACCGGATATAATACGCTTATCCACATCTGCTGCCGGGTATAATACGCTGATCCGCGTCTGCTGCCAGGTATAATACACTGATCCACATCTGCTGCCAGGTATAATACGCTTATCCACATCTGCTGCCGGGTATAATACGCTGATCCACATCTGCTGCCGGGTATAATACGCTGATCCGCATCTGCTGCCGGTTGTAATACGCTGATTCGCATCTGCTGCCGGGTATAATACGCTGATCCGCATCTACTACCGGGTATAATACGCTGATCCTCATCTACTACCGGGTATAATACGCTGATCCACATCTGCTGCCGGGTATAATACGCTGATCCACATCTACTACCGGGTATAATACACTGATCCACATCTGCTGCCTGGTATAATACGCTGATCCACATCTACTACCGGGTATAATACGCTGATCCACATCTGCTGCCGGGTATAATACGCTGATCCACATCTGCTGCCGGGTATAATACGCTGATCCACATCTGCTGCCGGATATAATACTCTGATCCACATCTGCTGCCGGGTATTATACGCTGATCTACGTCTGCTGCCGGGTATAATACTCTGATCCACATCTGCCAGGTATAATACCCTGATCCACATCTACTACCGGATATAATACGCTTATCCACATCTGCTGCCGGGTATAATACGCTGATCCGCGTCAGCTGCCAGGTATAATACGCTGATCCACATCTGCTGCCAGGTATAATACGCTTATCCACATCTGCTGCCGGGTATAATACGCTGATCCACATCTGCTGCCGGGTATAATACGCTGATCCGCGTCTGCTGCCGGGTATAATACGCTGATCTACGTCTGCTGCCGGGTATAATACTCTGATCCACATGTGCCAGGTATAATACGCTGATCCACATCTACTACCGGGTATAATACGCTGATCCACATCTGCTGCCGGGTAGAATACGCTGATCCGCGTCTGCTGCCAGGTATAATACGCTGATCCACATCTGCTGCCGGGTATAATACGCTTATCCACATCTGCTGCCGGGTATAATACGCTGATCCACATCTGCTGCCGGGTATAATACGCTGATCCGCGTCTGCTGCAGGGTATAATACGCTGATCTACGTCTGCTGCCGGGTATAATACTCTGATCCACATGTGCCAGGTATAATACGCTGATCCACATCTACTACCGGGTATAATACGCTGATCCACATCTGCTGCCGGGTATAATACGCTGATCCGCGTCTGCTGCCAGGTATAATACGCTGATCCACATCTGCTGCCGGGTATAATACGCTGATCCGCGTCTGCTGCCAGGTATAATACGCTGATCTGTGTCTGCTGCCGGGTATAATACTCTGATCCACATCTGCCAGGTATAATACGCTGATCCACATCTACTACCGGGTATAATACGCTGATCCACATCTGCTGCCGGGTATAATACGCTGATCCGCGTCTGCTGCCGGGTATAATACGCTGATCCGCGTCTGCTGCCTGGTATAATACGCTGATCCGCGTCTGCTGCCGGGTATAATACGCTGATCCTAGTCTGCTGCCGGGTATAATACGCTGATCCACGTCTGCTGCCGGGTATAATACGCTGATCCGCGTCTGCTGCCGGGTATAATACGCTGATCCGCGTCTGCTGCCGGGTATAATACGCTGATCCGCGTCTGCTGCCAGGCATAATACACTGATCCGCATCTGCTGCCGGGCATAATACGCTGATCCGCATCTGCTGCCGGGCATAATACGCTGATCCGCGTCTGCTGCCAGGTATAATACGCTGATCCACATCTGCTGCCAGGTATAATACGCTTATCCACATCTGCTGCCGGGTATAATACGCTGATCCACATCTGCTGCCGGGTATAATACGCTGATCCGCGTCTGCTGCCAGGTATAATACGCTGATCCGCGTCTGCTGCCGGGTATAATACGCTTATCCACATCTGCTGACGGGTATAATACGCTGATCCGCATCTGCTGGCGGGTATAATACGCTGATCCACATCTGCTGCCGGGTATAATACGCTGATCCGCGTCTGCTGCCAGGTATAATACGCTGATCCGCATCTGCTGCCGGGTATAATACGCTGATCCGCATCTGCTGCCGGGTATAATACGCTGATCCGCATCTGCTGCCGGTTGTAATACGCTGATTCGCATCTGCTGCCGGGTATAATACGCTGATCCGCATCTACTACCGGGTATAATACGCTGATCCTCATCTACTACCGGGTATAATACGCTGATCCACATCTGCTGCCGGGTATAATACGCTGATCCACATCTACTACCGGGTATAATACACTGATCCACATCTGCTGCCTGGTATAATACGCTGATCCACATCTACTACCGGGTATAATACGCTGATCCACATCTGCTGCCGGGTATAATACGCTGATCCACATCTGCTGCCGGGTATAATACGCTGATCCACATCTGCTGCCGGGTATAATACTTTGATCCACATCTGCTGCCGGGTATTATACGCTGATCTACGTCTGCTGCCGGGTATAATACTCTGATCCACATCTGCCAGGTATAATACGCTGATCCACATCTACTACCGGATATAATACGCTTATCCACATCTGCTGCCGGGTATAATACGCTGATCCGCGTCAGCTGCCAGGTATAATACGCTGATCCACATCTGCTGCCAGGTATAATACGCTTATCCACATCTGCTGCCGGGTATAATACGCTGATCCACATCTGCTGCCGGGTATAATACGCTGATCCGCGTCTGCTGCCGGGTATAATACGCTGATCTACGTCTGCTGCCGGGTATAATACTCTGATCCACATGTGCCAGGTATAATACGCTGATCCACATCTACTACCGGGTATAATACGCTGATCCACATCTGCTGCCGGGTATAATACGCTGATCCACATCTGCTGCCGGGTATAATACGCTTATCCACATCTGCTGCCGGGTATAATACGCTGATCCACATCTGCTGCCGGGTATAATACGCTGATCCGCGTCTGCTGCCAGGTGTAATACGCTGATCTGCGTCTGCTGCCGGGTATAATACTCTGATCCACATCTGCCAGGTATAATACGCTGATCCACATCTACTACCGGATATAATACGCCTATCCACATCTGCTGCCGGGTATAATACGCTGATCCGCGTCTGCTGCCAGGTATAATACGCTGATCCACATCTGCTGCCAGGTATAATACGCTTATCCACATCTGCTGCCGGGTATAATACGCTGATCCACATCTGCTGCCGGGTATAATACGCTGATCCGCATCTGCTGCCGGTTGTAATACGCTGATTCGCATCTGCTGCCGGGTATAATACGCTGATCCGCATCTACTACCGGGTATAATACGCTGATCCTCATCTACTACCGGGTATAATACGCTGATCCACATCTGCTGCCGGGTATAATACGCTGATCCACATCTACTACCGGGTATAATACACTGATCCACATCTGCTGCCTGGTATAATACGCTGATCCACATCTACTACCGGGTATAATACGCTGATCCACATCTGCTGCCGGGTATAATACGCTGATCCACATCTGCTGCCGGGTATAATACGCTGATCCACATCTGCTGCCGGGTATAATACTCTGATCCACATCTGCTGCCGGGTATTATACGCTGATCTACGTCTGCTGCCGGGTATAATACTCTGATCCACATCTGCCAGGTATAATACGCTGATCCACATCTACTACCGGATATAATACGCTTATCCACATCTGCTGCCGGGTATAATACGCTGATCCGCGTCAGCTGCCAGGTATAATACGCTGATCCACATCTGCTGCCAGGTATAATACGCTTATCCACATCTGCTGCCGGGTATAATACGCTGATCCACATCTGCTGCCGGGTATAATACGCTGATCCGCGTCTGCTGCCGGGTATAATACGCTGATCTACGTCTGCTGGCGGGTATAATACTCTGATCCACATGTGCCAGGTATAATACGCTGATCCACATCTACTACCGGGTATAATACGCTGATCCACATCTGCTGCCGGGTATAATACGCTGATCCGCGTCTGCTGCCGGGTATAATACGCTTATCCACATCTGCTGCCGGGTATAATACGCTGATCCACATCTGCTGCTGGGTATAATATGCTTATCCACATCTGCTGCCGGGTATAATACGCTGATCCACATCTGCTGCTGGGTATAATACGCTGATCCGCGTCTGCTGCCAGGTATAATACGCTGATCTGCGTCTGCTGCCGGGTATAATACTCTGATCCACATCTGCCAGGTATAATACGCTGATCCACATCTACTACCGGATATAATACGCTTATCCACATCTGCTGCCGGGTATAATACGCTGATCCGCGTCTGCTGCCAGGTATAATACGCTGATCCACATCTGCTGCCAGGTATAATACGCTTATCCACATCTGCTGCCGGGTATAATACGCTGATCCACATCTGCTGCCGGGTATAATACGCTGATCCGCGTCTGCTGCCGGGTATAATACGCTGATCTACGTCTGCTGCCAGGTATAATACTCTGATCCACATGTGCCAGGTATAATACGCTGATCCACATCTACTACCGGGTATAATACGCTGATCCACATCTGCTGCCGGGTATAATACGCTGATCCGCATCTGCTGCCGGTTGTAATACGCTGATTCGCATCTGCTGCCGGGTATAATACGCTGATCCGCATCTACTACCGGGTATAATACGCTGATCCTCATCTACTACCGGGTATAATACGCTGATCCACATCTGCTGCCGGGTATAATACGCTGATCCACATCTACTACCGGGTATAATACACTGATCCACATCTGCTGCCTGGTATAATACGCTGATCCACATCTACTACCGGGTATAATACGCTGATCCACATCTGCTGCCGGGTATAATACGCTGATCCACATCTGCTGCCGGGTATAATACGCTGATCCACATCTGCTGCCGGGTATAATACTTTGATCCACATCTGCTGCCGGGTATTATACGCTGATCTACGTCTGCTGCCGGGTATAATACTCTGATCCACATCTGCCAGGTATAATACGCTGATCCACATCTACTACCGGATATAATACGCTTATCCACATCTGCTGCCG
The DNA here is from genome assembly GCA_031769625.1 of Taudactylus pleione. Classification (NCBI taxonomy): domain Eukaryota; kingdom Metazoa; phylum Chordata; class Amphibia; order Anura; family Myobatrachidae; genus Taudactylus; species Taudactylus pleione. The sequence goes on along the minus strand of JAUIMM010000963.1, from coordinate 150,307 downwards.
GGTATAATACGCTGATCCGCGTCAGCTGCCAGGTATAATACGCTGATCCACATCTGCTGCCAGGTATAATACGCTTATCCACATCTGCTGCCGGGTATAATACGCTGATCCACATCTGCTGCCGGGTATAATACGCTGATCCGCGTCTGCTGCCGGGTATAATACGCTGATCTACGTCTGCTGCCGGGTATAATACTCTGATCCACATGTGCCAGGTATAATACGCTGATCCACATCTACTACCGGGTATAATACGCTGATCCACATCTGCTGCCGGGTATAATACGCTGATCCGCGTCTGCTGCCAGGTATAATACGCTGATCCACATCTGCTGCCGGGTATAATACGCTTATCCACATCTGCTGCCGGGTATAATACGCTGATCCACATCTGCTGCCGGGTATAATACGCTGATCCGCGTCTGCTGCCAGGTATAATACGCTGATCTGCGTCTGCTGCCGGGTATAATACTCTGATCCACATCTGCCAGGTATAATACGCTGATCCACATCTACTACCGGATATAATACGCTTATCCACATCTGCTGCCGGGTATAATACGCTGATCCGCGTCTGCTGCCAGGTATAATACGCTGATCCACATCTGCTGCCAGGTATAATACGCTTATCCACATCTGCTGCCGGGTATAATACGCTGATCCACATCTGCTGCCGGGTATAATACGCTGATTCGCATCTGCTGCCGGGTATAATACGCTGATCCGCATCTACTACCGGGTATAATACGCTGATCCTCATCTACTACCGGGTATAATACGCTGATCCACATCTGCTGCCGGGTATAATACGCTGATCCACATCTACTACCGGGTATAATACACTGATCCACATCTGCTGCCTGGTATAATACGCTGATCCACATCTACTACCGGGTATAATACGCTGATCCACATCTGCTGCCGGGTATAATACGCTGATCCACATCTGCTGCCGGGTATAATACGCTGATCCACATCTGCTGCCGGGTATAATACTCTGATCCACATCTGCTGCCGGGTATTATACGCTGATCTACGTCTGCTGCCGGGTATAATACTCTGATCCACATCTGCCAGGTATAATACGCTGATCCACATCTACTACCGGATATAATACGCTTATCCACATCTGCTGCCGGGTATAATACGCTGATCCGCGTCAGCTGCCAGGTATAATACGCTGATCCACATCTGCTGCCAGGTATAATACGCTTATCCACATCTGCTGCCGGGTATAATACGCTGATCCACATCTGCTGCCGGGTATAATACGCTGATCCGCGTCTGCTGCCGGGTATAATACGCTGATCTACGTCTGCTGGCGGGTATAATACTCTGATCCACATGTGCCAGGTATAATACGCTGATCCACATTTACTACCGGGTATAATACGCTGATCCACATCTGCTGCCGGGTATAATACGCTGATCCGCGTCTGCTGCCGGGTATAATACGCTTATCCACATCTGCTGCCGGGTATAATACGCTGATCCACATCTGCTGCTGGGTATAATACGCTTATCCACATCTGCTGCCGGGTATAATACGCTGATCCACATCTGCTGCTGGGTATAATACGCTGATCCGCGTCTGCTGCCGGGTATAATACGCTGATCCGCGTCTGCTGCCGGGTATAATACGCTGATCCACGTCTGCTGCCGGGTATAATACGCTGATCCACATCTACTGCCGGGTATAATACGCTGATCCACATCTGCTGCCTGGTATAATACGCTGATCCACATCTACTACCGGGTATAATACGCTGATCCACATCTGCTGCCGGGTATAATACGCTGATCCACATCTGCTGCCGGGTATAATACTCTGATCCACATCTGCTGCCGGGTATTATACGCTGATCTACGTCTGCTGCCGGGTATAATACTCTGATCCACATCTGCCAGGTATAATACGCTGATCCACATCTACTACCGGATATAATACGCTTATCCACATCTGCTGCCGGGTATAATATGCTGATCCGCGTCAGCTGCCAGGTATAATACGCTGATCCACATCTGCTGCCAGGTATAATACGCTTATCCACATCTGCTGCCGGGTATAATACGCTGATCCACATCTGCTGCCGGGTATAATACGCTGATCCGCGTCTGCTGCCGGGTATAATACGCTGATCTACGTCTGCTGCCGGGTATAATACTCTGATCCACATGTGCCAGGTATAATACGCTGATCCACATCTACTACCGGGTATAATACGCTGATCCACATCTGCTGCCGGGTATAATACGCTGATCCGCGTCTGCTGCCAGGTATAATACGCTGATCCACATCTGCTGCCGGGTATAATACGCTTATCCACATCTGCTGCCGGGTATAATACGCTGATCCACATCTGCTGCCGGGTATAATACGCTGATCCGCGTCTGCTGCCAGGTATAATACGCTGATCTGCGTCTGCTGCCGGGTATAATACTCTGATCCACATCTGCCAGGTATAATACGCTGATCCACATCTACTACCGGATATAATACGCTTATCCACATCTGCTGCCGGGTATAATACGCTGATCCGCGTCTGCTGCCAGGTATAATACGCTGACCCACATCTGCTGCCAGGTATAATACGCTTATCCACATCTGCTGCCGGGTATAAAACGCTGATCCACATCTGCTGCCGGGTATAATACGCTGATCCGCGTCTGCTGCCGGGTATAATACGCTGATCTACGTCTGCTGCCGGGTATAATACTCTGATCCACATGTGCCAGGTATAATACGCTGATCCACATCTACTACCGGGTATAATACGCTGATCCACATCTGCTGCCGGGTATAATACGCTGATCCGCATCTGCTGCCAGGTATAATACGCTGATCCACATCTGCTGCCGGGTATAATACGCTGATCCGCGTCTGCTGCCAGGTATAATACGCTGATCTGCGTCTGCTGCCGGGTATAATACTCTGATCCACATCTGCCAGGTATAATACGCTGATCCACATCTACTACCGGGTATAATACGCTGATCCACATCTGCTGCCGGGTATAATACGCTGATCCGCGTCTGCTGCCGGGTATAATACGCTGATCCGCGTCTGCTGCCGGGTATAATACGCTGATCCGCGTCTGCTGCCGGGTATAATACGCTGATCCTCGTCTGCTGCCGGGTATAATACGCTGATCCACGTCTGCTGCCGGGTATAATACGCTGATCCGCGTCTGCTGCCGGGTATAATACGCTGATCCGCGTCTGCTGCCGGGTATAATACGCTGATCCGCGTCTGCTGCCGGGTATAATACGCTGATCCGCGTCTGCTGCCGGGTATAATACGCTGATCCGCATCTGCTGCCGGGTATAATACGCTGATCCGAGTCTGCTGCCAGGTATAATACGCTGATCCACATCTGCTGCCGGGTATAATACGCTTATCCACATCTGCTGTCGGGTATAATACGCTGATCCACATCTGCTGCCGGGTATAATACGCTGATCTGCGTCTGCTGCCGGGTATAATACGCTGATCTACGTCTGCTGCCGGGTATAATACTCTGATCCACATCTGCCAGGTATAATACGCTGATCCACATCTACTACCGGGTATAATACGCTGATCCACATCTGCTGCCGGGTATAATACGCTGATCAGCGTCTGCTGCCGGGTATAATACGCTGATCCGCGTCTGCTGCCGGGTATAATACGCTGATCCGCGTCTGCTGCCGGGTGTAATACGCTGATCCGCGTCTGCTGCCGGGTGTAATACGCTGATCCGCGTCTGCTGCCGGGTGTAATACGCTGATCCGCGTCTGCTGCCGGGTGTAATACGCTGATCCGCGTCTGCTGCCGGGTATAATACGCTGATCCACATCTGCTGCCGGGTATAATACGCTGATCCACATCTGCTGCCGGGTATAATACGCTGATCCACATCTACTACCGGGTATAATACGCTGATCCACATCTGCTGCCGGGTATAATACGCTGATCCACATCTGCTGCCGGGTATAATACTCTGATCCACATCTGCTGCCGGGTATTATACGCTGATCTACGTCTGCTGCCGGGTATAATACTCTGATCCACATGTGCCAGGTATAATACGCTGATCCACATCTACTACCGGATATAATACGCTTATCCACATCTGCTGCCGGGTATAATACGCTGATCCGCGTCAGCTGCCAGGTATAATACGCTGATCCACATCTGCTGCCAGGTATAATACGCTTATCCACATCTGCTGCCGGGTATAATACGCTGATCCACATCTGCTGCCGGGTATAATACGCTGATCCGCGTCTGCTGCCGGGTATAATACGCTGATCTACGTCTGCTGCCGGGTATAATACTCTGATCCACATGTGCCAGGTATAATACGCTGATCCACATCTACTACCGGGTATAATACGCTGATCCATATCTGCTGCCGGGTATAATACGCTGATCCGCGTCTGCTGCCAGGTATAATACGCTGATCCACATCTGCTGCCGGGTATAATACGCTTATCCACATCTGCTGCCGGGTATAATACACTGATCCACATCTGCTGCCGGGTATAATACGCTGATCCGCGTCTGCTGCCAGGTATAATACGCTGATCTGCGTCTGCTGCCGGGTATAATACTCTGATCCACATCTGCCAGGTATAATACGCTGATCCACATCTACTACCGGATATAATACGCTTATCCACATCTGCTGCCGGGTATAATACGCTGATCCGCGTCTGCTGCCAGGTATAATACGCTGATCCACATCTGCTGCCAGGTATAATACGCTTATCCACATCTGCTGCCGGGTATAATACGCTGATCCGCGTCTGCTGCCGGGTATAATACGCTGATCTACGTCTGCTGCCGGGTATAATACTCTGATCCACATGTGCCAGGTATAATACGCTGATCCACATCTACTACCGGGTATAATACGCTGATCCACATCTGCTGCCGGGTATAATACGCTGATCCGCGTCTGCTGCCGGGTATAATACGCTGATCTACGTCTGCTGCCGGGTATAATACTCTGATCCACATGTGCCAGGTATAATACGCTGATCCACATCTACTACCGGGTATAATACGCTGATCCACATCTGCTGCCGGGTATAATACGCTGATCCGCGTCTGCTGCCAGGTATAATACACTGATCCACATCTGCTGCCGGGTATAATACGCTGATCCGCGTCTGCTGCCAGGTATAATACGCTGATCCACATCTGCTGCCGGGTATAATACGCTGATCCGCGTCTGCTGCCGGGTATAATACGCTGATCTACGTCTGCTGCCGGGTATAATACTCTGATCCACATGTGCCAGGTATAATACGCTGATCCACATCTACTACCGGGTATAATACGCTGATCCACATCTGCTGCCGGGTATAATACGCTGATCCGCGTCTGCTGCCAGGTATAATACACTGATCCACATCTGCTGCCGGGTATAATACGCTGATCCGCGTCTGCTGCCAGGTATAATACGCTGATCTGCGTCTGCTGCCGGGTAGAATACTCTGATCCACATCTGCCAGGTATAATACGCTGATCCACATCTACTACCGGGTATAATACGCTGATCCACATCTGCTGCCGGGTATAATACGCTGATCCGCGTCTGCTGCCGGGTATAATACGCTGATCCGCGTCTGCTGCCGGGTATAATACGCTGATCCGCGTCTGCTGCCGGGTATAATACGCTGATCCTCGTCTGCTGCCGGGTATAATACGCTGATCCACGTCTGCTGCCGGGTATAATACGCTGATCCGCGTCTGCTGCCGGGTATAATACGCTGATCCGCGTCTGCTGCCGGGTATAATACGCTGATCCGCGTCTGCTGCCAGGTATAATACGCTGATCCGCATCTGCTGCCGGGTATAATACGCTGATCCGCATCTGCTGCCGGGCATAATACGCTGATCCGCGTCTGCTGCCGGGTATAATACGCTGATCCACGTCTGCTGCCAGGTATAATACGCTGATCCACATCTGCTGCCGGGTATAATACGCTGATCCACATCTGCTGCCGGGTATAATACGCTGATCCGCGTCTGCTGCCGGGTATAATACGCTGATCCGCGTCTGCTGCCGGGTATAATACGCTGATCCACATCTGCTGCCGGGTATAATACGCTGATCCACATCTGCTGCCGGGTATAATACGCTGATCCGCGTCTGCTGCCAGGTATAATACGCTGATCCACATCTACTACCGGGTATAATACGCTGATCCACATCTGCTGCCGGGTATAATACGCTGATCCACATCTACTACCGGGTATAATACACTGATCCACATCTGCTGCCGGGTATAATACGCTGATCCACATCTGCTGCCGGGTATAATACACTGATCCACATCTGCTGCCGGGTATAATACGCTGATCCACATCTGCTGCCGGGTATAATACTCTGATCCACATCTGCTGCCAGGTATAATACGCTGATCTACGTCTGCTGCCGGGTATAATACGCTGATCCACGTCTGCTGCCGGGTATAATACGCTGATCCGCATCTGCTGCCGGGAATAATACGCTGATCCGCATCTGCTGCCGGGTATAATACACTGATCCGCATCTGCTGCCGGGTATAATACGCTGATCCGCATCTACTACCGGGTATAATACGCTGATCCACATCTGCTGCCGGGTATAATACGCTGATCCGTGTCTGCTGCCAGGTATAATACGCTGATCCACATCTGCTGCCGGGTATAATACGCTGATCCACATCTGCTGCCGGGTATAATACGCTGATCCGCGTCTGCTGCCGGGTATAATACGCTGATCTACGTCTGCTGCCGGGTATAATACTCTGATCCACATCTGCCAGGTATAATACGCTGATCCACATCTACTACCGGGTATAATACGCTGATCCACATCTGCTGCCGGGTATAATACGCTGATCAGTGTCTGCTGCCGGGTATAATACGCTGATCCGCGTCTGCTGCCGGGTATAATACGCTGATCCGCGTCTGCTGCCGGGTATAATACGCTGATCCGCGTCTGCTGCCGGGTGTAATACGCTGATCCGCGTCTGCTGCCGGGTATAATACGCTGATCCGCGTCTGCTGCCGGGTATAATATGCTGATCCGCGTCTGCTGCCGGGTATAATACGCTGATCCGCGTCTGCTGCCGGGTATAATACGCTGATCCACATCTGCTGCCGGGTAAAATACGCTTATCCACATCTGCTGCCGGGTATAATACGCTGATCCGCATCTGCTGCCACGTATAATACGCTGCTCCCCATCTGCTGCCAGGTATGATACGCTGATCAACATCTGCTGCCGTGTATAATACGCTGATCCACATCTGCTGCCAGGTATAATACGCTGATCCGCATCTGCTGCCGGGAATAATACGCTGATCCGCATCTGCTGCCTGGTATAATACGCTGATCCGCATCTGCTGCCGGGTGTAATACACTGATCCGCATCTGCTGCCGGGTATAATACGCTGATCCGCATCTACTACCGGGTATAATACGCTGATCCCCATCTACTACCGGGTATAATACGCTGATCCAAATCTGCGGCCGGGTATAATACGCTGATCCACATCTGCTGCCGGGTATAATACACTGATCCACGTCAGCTGCCGGGTATAATACGCTGATCCACATCCGCTACCGGGCATAATACGCTGATCCACATCCGCTGCCAGGTATAATATGCTGATCCGCATCCGCTGCCGGGTATAATACGCTGATCCGCATCCGCTGCCAGGTATAATAGGCTGATCCGCATCCGCTGCCGGGTGTAATACGCTGATCCGCATCCGCTGCCGGGTGTAATACGCTGATCCGCATCTGCTGCCGGGTATAATACGCTGATCCGCTTCTGCTGCCGGGTATAATACGCTGATCCGCATCTGCTGCCGGGTACAATACGCTGATCCGCGTCTGCTGATCCGCGTCTGCTGCCGGGTATAATACGCTGATCCACATCTACTACCAGGTATAATACGCTGATCCACATCTACTACCGGGTATAATACGCTGATCCAAATCTGCTGCCAGGTATAATACGCTGATCCACATCTACTACCGGGTATAATACACTGATCCAAATCTGCTGCCTGGTATAATACGCTGATCCACATCTGCTGCCGGGTATAATACGCTGATCCACATCTGCTGCCGGGTATTATACGCTGATCCACATCTGCTCCCAGGTATAATACGCTGATCCACATCTGCTGCCAGGTATAATACGCTGATCCACATCTGCTGCCTGGTATAATACGCTGATCCACATCTGCTGCCGGGTATAATACGCTGATCCACATCTGCTGCCGGGTATAATACGCTGATCCACATCTGCTGCCGGGTATAATACACTGATCCACATCTGCTGCCGGGTATAATACGCTGATCCACATCTGCTGCCGGGTATAATACTCTGATCCACATCTGCTGCCAGGTATAATACGCTGATCTACGTCTGCTGCCGGGTATAATACGCTGATCCACGTCTGCTGCCGGGTATAATACGCTGATCCGCATCTGCTGCCGGGAATAATACGCTGATCCGCATCTGCTGCCGGGTATAATACACTGATCCGCATCTGCTGCCGGGTATAATACGCTGATCCGCATCTACTACCGGGTATAATACGCTGATCCACATCTGCTGCCGGGTATAATACGCTGATCCGTGTCTGCTGCCAGGTATAATATGCTGATCCACATCTGCTGCCGGGTATAATACGCTGATCCACATCTGCTGCCGGGTATAATACGCTGATCCGCGTCTGCTGCCGGGTATAATACGCTGATCTACGTCTGCTGCCGGGTATAATACTCTGATCCACATCTGCCAGGTATAATACGCTGATCCACATCTACTACCGGGTATAATACGCTGATCCACATCTGCTGCCGGGTATAATACGCTGATCAGTGTCTGCTGCCGGGTATAATACGCTGATCCGCGTCTGCTGCCGGGTATAATACGCTGATCCGCGTCTGCTGCCGGGTATAATACGCTGATCCGCGTCTGCTGCCGGGTGTAATACGCTGATCCGCGTCTGCTGCCGGGTATAATACGCTGATCCGCGTCTGCTGCCGGGTATAATATGCTGATCCGCGTCTGCTGCCGGGTATAATACGCTGATCCGCGTCTGCTGCCGGGTATAATACGCTGATCCACATCTGCTGCCGGGTAAAATACGCTTATCCACATCTGCTGCCGGGTATAATACGCTGATCCGCATCTGCTGCCACGTATAATACGCTGCTCCACATCAGCAGATGTGTATAATACGCTGCTCCCCATCTGCTGCCAGGTATGATACGCTGATCAACATCTGCTGCCGTGTATAATACGCTGATCCACATCTGCTGCCGGGTATAATACGCTGATCCGCATCTGCTGCCGGGAATAATACGCTGATCCGCATCTGCTGCCTGGTATAATACGCTGATCCGCATCTGCTGCCGGGTGTAATACACTGATCCGCATCTGCTGCCGGGTATAATACGCTGATCCGCATCTACTACCGGGTATAATACGCTGATCCCCATCTACTACCGGGTATAATACGCTGATCCAAATCTGCGGCCGGGTATAATACGCTGATCCACGTCAGCTGCCGGGTATAATACGCTGATCCACATCCGCTACCGGGCATAATACGCTGATCCACATCCGCTGCCAGGTATAATATGCTGATCCGCATCCGCTGCCGGGTATAATACGCTGATCCGCATCCGCTGCCAGGTATAATAGGCTGATCCGCATCCGCTGCCGGGTGTAATACGCTGATCCGCATCCGCTGCCGGGTGTAATACGCTGATCCGCATCTGCTGCCGGGTATAATACGCTGATCCGCTTCTGCTGCCGGGTATAATACGCTGATCCGCATCTGCTGCCGGGTACAATACGCTGATCCGCGTCTGCTGATCCGCGTCTGCTGCCGGGTATAATACGCTGATCCACATCTACTACCAGGTATAATACGCTGATCCACATCTACTACCGGGTATAATACGCTGATCCAAATCTGCTGCCAGGTATAATACGCTGATCCACATCTACTACCGGGTATAATACACTGATCCAAATCTGCTGCCTGGTATAATACGCTGATCCACATCTGCTGCCGGGTATAATACGCTGATCCACATCTGCTGCCGGGTATTATACGCTGATCCACATCTGCTCCCAGGTATAATACGCTGATCCACATCTGCTGCCAGGTATAATACGCTGATCCACATCTGCTGCCTGGTATAATACGCTGATCCACATCTGCTGCCGGGTATAATACGCTGATCCACATCTGCTGCCGGGTATAATACGCTGATCCACATCTGCTGCCGGGTATAATACGCT
>JAUIMM010000963.1:0-125000 GCA_031769625.1 Taudactylus pleione | reverse complement strand
GCGCCTGCAGCTACTAAAAAAATTATGTGCCTGCGTCACCCGCATAACACGCCCCGTGCGTGCGCTAAGCCACAACCCAGTCACCGCCCATAAATGCCCAGCACTTTCCCAAGACATTTCTGATACAGTGCATTTTGATTGCCACAGCGCCTTCGCGCATACACTCTATGTAACGCATGTGCCCTGGGAACTTTTTGGGGATATTCACGCACGCGCAGTAGCAGAAGATCACTACGTGAACGTCAGCATCGCGTGCGGCTCAGAATCAGCCCACGAATTAGAGAATGGTACAGTACAAAAAGCATCTTCAATTGAACCCTATGGGGTAAATGTAATAGGTTCCCAGTATCTCGCTGCGATTATTACGCGATTATTATGCGATTATTATGCATCCGCTGCCGGGTGTAATACGCTGATCCGCATCCGCTGCCGGGTGTAATACGCTGATCCGCATCTGCTGCCGGGTATAATACGCTGATCCGCATCTGCTGCCGGGTATAATACGCTGATCCGCATCTGCTGCCGGGTACAATACGCTGATCCGCGTCTGCTGATCCGCGTCTGCTGCCGGGTATAATACGCTGATCCACATCAGCTGCCGTGTATAATACGCTGATCCACATCTGCTGCCGGGTATAATACGCTGATCCGCATCTGCTGCCAGGTATAATACGCTGACCCGCATCTGCTGCCGGGTATAATACGCTGATTCGCATCTGCTACCGGGTATAATACGCTGATCCACATCTGCTGCCGGGTATAATACGCTGATCCGCATCAGCTGCCGGGTATAATACGCTGATCCGCGTCTTCTGCCGGGTATAATACGCTGATCCGTGTCTGCTGCCGGGTATAATACGCTGCTCCCCGTCTGCTGCCGGGTATAATACGCTGATCCGCATCTGCTGCCGGGTATAATACGCTGATCCGCATCTGCTGCCGGGTATAATACGCTGATCCGCATCTGCTGCCGGGTATAATACGCTGATCCGCATCTGCTGCCGGGTATAATACGCTGATCCGCATCTGCTGCCGGGTATAATACGCTGATCCGCATCTGCTGCCGGGTATAATACGCTGATCCTCGTCTGCTGCTGGGTATAATACTCTGATCCACGTCTGCTGCCGGGTATAATACGCTGATCCACGTCTGCTGCCGGGTATAATACGCTGATCCACATCTGCTGCCGGGTGTAATACGCTGATCCACATCTGCTGCCGGGTGTAATACGCTGATCCGCATCTGCTGCCGGGTATAATACACTGATCCGCCTCTGCTACCGGGTATAATACGCTGATCCGCATCTGCTACCTGGTATAATACGCTGATCCGCATCTGCTGCCGGGTATAATACGCTGATCCACATCTGCTGCCGGGTATAATACGCTGATCCACATCTGCTGCCGGGTATAATACACTGATCCGCATCTGCTGCCGGGTATAATACGCTGATCCACATCTACAACCGGGTATAATACCCTGATCCACATCTGCTGCCGGGTATAATACGCTGATCCACATCTGCTGCCGGGTATAATACTCTGATCCACATCTGCTGCCGGGTATAATACGCTGATCCACGTCTGCTGCCGGGTATAATACTCTGATCCACATCTGCTGCCGGGTGTAATACGCTGATCCGCATCTGCTGCCGGGTATAATACGCTAATCCACATCTGCTGCCGGGTATAATACTCTGATCCACATCTGCTGCCGGGTATAATACGCTGATCCACGTCTGCTGCCGGGTATAATACTCTGATCCACATCTGCTGCCGGGTATAATACTCTGATCCACATCAGCTGCCGGGTGTAATACGCTGATCCGCATCTGCTGCCGGGTATAATACGCTGATCCGCATCTGCTACAGGGTATAATACGCTGATCCGCATCTGCTACCGGGTATTATACGCTGATCCACATCTGCTGCCGGGTATAATACGCTGATCCACATCTGCTGCCGGGTATAATACTCTGATCCACTTCTGCTGCCGGGTATAATACGCTGATCTACGTCTGCTGCCGGGTATAATACTCTGATCCACATCTGCCAGGTATAATACGCTGATCCACATCTACTACCGGGTGTAATACGCTGATCCGCATCTGCTGCCGGGTATAATACGCTGATCCACATCTGATGCCGGGTATAATACTCTGATCCACATCTGCTGCCGGGTATAATACGCTGATCCACGTCTGCTGCCGGGTATAACACTCTGATCCACATCTGCTGCCGGGTATAATACTCTGATCCACATCTGCTGCCGGGTGTAATACGCTGATGTGCATCTGCTGCCGGGTATAATACGCTGATCCGCATCTGCTGCCGGGTATAATACGCTGATCCACATCTACAACCGGGTATAATACACTGATCCGCATCTGCTTCCGGGTATAATACGCTGATCCACATCTGCTGCCAGGTATAATACGCTGATCCACATCTGCTACCGGGTATAATACGCTGATCCACATCTACTACCGGGTATAATACGCTGATCCACATCTACTACCGGGTATAATACGCTGATCCAAATCTGCTGCCAGGTATAATACGCTGATCCACATCTACTACCGGGTATAATACGCTGATCCAAATCTGCTGCCTGGTATAATACGCTGATCCACATCTGCTGCCGGGTATAATACGCTGATCTACATCTGCTGCCGGGTATTATACACTGATCCACATCTGCTCCCAGGTATAATACACTGATCCACATCTGCTGCCAGGTATAATACGCTGATCCACATCTGCTGCCGGGTATAATACGCTGATCTACATCTGCTGCCGGGTATAATACGCTGATCCACATCTGCTGCCGGGTATAATACGCTGATCCACATCTGCTGCCGGGTATAATACGCTGATCCACATCTGCTGCCGGGTATAATACGCTGATCCACATCTGCTGCCGGGTATAATACGCTGATCCACATCTGCTGCCGGGTATAATACGCTGATCCACATCTGCTGCCGGGTATAATACGCTGATCCACATCTGCTCCCTGATATAATACGCTGCAAGATATAATAGATATATGAGATAGATAGAGAGATATGATCTAGGTAGATAGATTGATAGATAGATATGAGATAGATAGATAGATAGATAGATAGATAGATATGCGATAGATCGATAGAGAGATATGAGTTAGATAGATAGATAGATAGATAGATAGATATGAGAGCGATAGATAGATAGATATGAGATAGATAGATATGAGATAGATAGATAGATAGATAGATAGATAGATAGATAGATAGATAGATAGATAGATGAGGTAGATTGATATATATGAGGTAGACAGATGATAGATAGATAGATAGATAGATAGATAGATATGAGAAAATATACAGATATGATATAGAAAGATAGATAGATCAATAGAGAGATATGAGATAGATAAATAGATAGATAGATATATAGATAGATAGATATGAGATAGATATATAGATAGATAAATAGATAGAAACATATTGAGAAAGATAGACAGATATATTCATAGATATGTAATAGATAGATAGATAAATAGATAGCAGATATCTAGATAGACTCTAGATATGAGATAGATGATAGATATGAGATAGATGATAGATATGAGATATATAGATAGATAGATAGATCCATAGATACATAGATATGACACAGATAGATACTAGATAGATAGATTGGAGATAGATAGATAGATAGATAGATAGATAGATAGATAGATAGATAGATTGGAGATAGATAGATGTATAGACATTCTTGCCGATATTCAGCTCCCTCCTTCCGTGAGGGAGCTGAATGCAAGCATAGAGGGGGAGGCGTGGCCGGCTATGATGACGTTTTGGGGGCGGGGCCAGGGGCGTGAGTGCACGAACGCGTCATCGTGGCCCCGCCCCCTCTTCACAATGCCAAAAATAAAGCATTGTGAAGTGGGGGGCGGAGCCACGATGACGCGATTCAGCGCAAATCGCGTCATCGGGCATCCCCGCTGCGGGGGTTTCAAGTAGTTGTGCGGGGGGCAGGCGTCAGCCGGGAGGCTTGCCTGCCTTTCCGGGGGGTCGGGAGCGGCACCCGATATTCGGGAGGCTCCCGACCAAATCGGGAGGGTAGGCAAGCCTGTATATAGATAGATTGGAGATAGATAGATAGATAGATATGAGATAGATAGATAGATAGATAGACAGGTTGAGAGATAGATATGAGACAGATAGATAGATTGATAGATAGATAGATAGATAGATAGATAGAATTAAGACAGATAGACATATTTGAGATAGATAGATAAATAGATAGATATGAGATAGATAGATAGATAGATATGAGACAAATAGATAGATTCATAGATAGATAGATAGATAGATATGAGATAAATAGATAGATAGATAGATAGATAGATATAAGACAGATAGATAGATAGATAGATAGATAGATAGATAGATATGAGATAGATAGATAGACACATATGAGATAATTAGATAGTTTCATAGATAGATAAATAGATACATAGATAGATAGATATGAGATAGACAGATAGATACTGTAGATAGATAGATAGATAGATAGATAGATAGATGGATAGATAGATAGATTTGATATGATATAGATAGATATTAGATAGATATGAGATAGATAGATATATAGATAGATAGATAGATAGATAGATAGACAGACATGAGATAGATTGATAGATAGCTAGATAGATCCATAGATACATAGATATGAGACAGATAGATAGATAGAAGATAGATAGAAAGTTAGATAGATAGATAGATAGATAGATAGATACTGTAGATAGATAGATAGATAGATAGATAGATTTAAGACAGATAGATAGATATATTTGAGATAGATAGATAGATAGATAGATAGATAGATAGATAGATAGATATGAGATAGATAGATAGATAGATATGAGACAAATAGATTCATATATAGATAGATAGATAGATAGATATGAGATAGATAGATATGAGACAGATAGATAGATAGATAGATAGATATTAGATAGATAGATAGATATATTTGAGACAGATAGATTGGTAGATAGATAGATAGATAGATAGATATGAGACAAATAGATAGATTCATAGATAGATAGATAGATAGATATGAGATAGATAGATAGATATTAGATAGATAGATAGATATATTTGAGACAGATAGACAGATTGGTTGGTAGATAGATAGATAGATAGATAGATATGAGACAAATAGATAGATTCATAGATAGATAAATAGATAGATAGATAGATATGAGATAGATAGATAGATAGATAGATAGATAGATATGAGACAATTAGATAGTTTCATAGATAGATAAATAGATACATAGATAGATAGATATGAGATAGATAGATATATACTGTAGATAGATAGATAGATGGATAGATAGATTTGATATGATATAGATAGATATTAGATAGATATGAGACAGATAGATAGATAGATAGACAGACATGAGATAGATTGATAGATAGCTAGATAGATCCATAGATACATAGATATGAGACAGATAGATAGATAGATTGATAGAAGATAGATAGATAGAAAGTTAGATAGATAGATATGAGACAGACAGATAGATAGATAGATAGATAGATAGATAGATAGATATGAGAGATAGATAGATAGATAGATAGATAGATAGATAGATAGATAGATACTGTAGATACATAGATAGATAGATAGATAGATAGATTTAAGACAGATAGATAGATATATTTGAGATAGATAGATAGATAGATAGATAGATAGATAGATAGATAGATAGATATGAGATAGATAGATAGATATGAGACAAATAGATTCATAGATAGATAGATAGATATGAGATAGATAGATAGATATGAGACAGATAGATAGATATAGATAGATAGATATTAGATAGATAGATAGATAGATAGATAGATAGATAGATAAATTTGAGACAGATAGACAGATTGGTAGATAAATAGATAGATAGATAAATATGAGACAAATAGATTCATAGATAGATAAATAGATAGATAGATATGAGATAGATAGATAGATAGATAGATATTAGATAGATAGATTGATAGATAGATAGATAGATAGATAGATAGATATGTTTGAGACAGATAGACAGATTGGTAGATAGATAGATAGATAGATAGATAGATAGATATGTTTGAGACAGATAGACAGATTGGTAGATAGATAGATAGATAGATAGATAGATAGATATGAGACAAATAGATAGATTCATAGATAGATAAATAGATAGATAGATAGATAGATAGATAGATATGAGATAGATAGATAGATAGATAGATAGATAGATAGATAACAGTAATTTGTTTTGTTTTATTCTCTCCATTAGATAATGAAAGGGTGAGCATCCTGCTCTCTCTGTACCGGGGTGTGACAGTGCTGACATTAATCAGGGTTATGTCACCTTATTGCTGAGTGCAGGTGGACACTGCTTGGTGTCTGCTTTCGGGGACTCTAGGGAACTGGTGCTGCCCAATAGTGATTAAGTCATAGGATAGAGGTATAAGCTACGCAAATTGGGGTTGGACATCTGCATCTATAGCGCAGGCTTTGTGCATGTAAACGGATGAGAAAATCATAATTACTGCATGACTGATACGTGGGTGCCGTCAGTTTTTGTACATGAAGTAACCTAATAGGCTGAGGACTGTAACCAATGGCTGCTGACTTGCACTTGGTCAATATGGTCTTCACGCATTGAGGAGCTGATCCAGAGATGACTTTATACAAATGCTGCCACAAAGTCCCCCCTGGTGTATGTCTGTGAGTCCGAATATGCAAGGACTGAGCCGCCCACTGTCAGCATCCATAGGCGCCGTCATACCGATTGGAGCGTGTTTAGATGCTACCATTGTTTGCACCAGCTCTTTGGCAGGTGCAGTTTCTTTGTCCGTCCGTGGCCCTGTATGGAGGTTGAGCGCCTGCAGCTACTAAAAAAATTATGTGCCTGCGTCACCCGCATAACACGCCCTGTGCGTGCGCTAAGCCACAACCCAGTCACCGCCCATAAATGCCCAGCACTTTCCCAAGACATTTCTGATACGGTGCATTTTGATTGCCACAGCGCCTTCGCGCATACACTCTATGTAACGCATGTGCCCTGGGAACTTTTTGGGGATATTCACGCACGCGCAGTAGCAGAAGATCACAACGTGAACGTCAGCATCGCGTGCGGCTCAGAATCAGCCCACGAATTAGAGAATGGTACAGTACAAAAAGCATCTTCAATTGAACCCTATGGGGTAAATGTAATAGGTTCCCAGTATCTCGCTGCGATTATTACGCGATTATTATGCGATTATTATGCGAGCTTGCTCCATAACTCGCAGTATATAATAGCCTGCGAGTTGGAAGGTCCGAGTTTATCTGAAATTCAAGTTTTATGCTATTGTTACTGCAGGAAAACTTCCCAATTATAATGTGAGTTTCATTACAAGGTGCAAGTTAGCCAATGTAGCCATTGGAAGCAGCGTGTTCGAGATAATCCTGCACTGATCAATGAAATCAGTGCAGGCTTCTGTGTGTTGAAAGTAGGGGTGAGCGGGTTCGGATTTCTGAAATCCGAACCCCCCCGAGCCCCCCCGATCCGAGTCCGATCCGAGTCAGGCTCGACTTTTCCCGCCTGACTCGGATCTGACATCGAGGCAAAACGTCATCATCCCGCCTTCCGAGTCTCGCGGGTTTTGGATCCTATATAAGGTACCCACGTCGGCGCCATTTTCTCACTCGGCTGTGGACAGTGAAGAGGGAGGGTGGGAGTTAGTGCTGTGTAGTGTAGTGTAGTGTAGTGCTGCTGTTGTCCACTACTTCAAAGTCCATAGGGGCTGGCTGTGTTGTGCTGTGCTGCTGTTGTTAATAGGGGCTGTGTCCACTACTTCAAAGTCCATAGGGGCTGGCTGGACTGTGTTGTGCAGTCAGTTCCAAAGTCCTGTGCAGTGTCCCAGTCCTAAAGGGGTGCTGTAGTGTTGTCCAGGGGGTGCTCTGTCCATCAGGGGTGCTCCCCCCAAGTGCTAAAAAAATAATATATTTTCTGTGTTTGTGAATTGTGTGCGCAGTAGCCGCACGTGCATCAACAAAGTAGTGCCAAGCGTGCGCCTGTGTCATAAGTAAAGGGCCGGCTGGCTTGACCGTTAAGGGTGCTGTAACCCCCGAAAGTACACTCCAGTCCAAACCAAAAAAAAAATTATTTTCTGTGTTTGTGAATTGTGTGCGCAGTAGCCGCACGTGCATCAACAAAGTAGTGCCAAGCGTGCGCCTGTGTCATAAGTAAAGGGCCGGCTGGCTTGACCGTTAAGGGTGCTGTAACCCCCGAAAGTACACTCCAGTCCAAACCTAAAAAAAAATTATTTTCTGTGTTTGTGAATTGTGTGCGCAGTAGCCGCACGTGCATCAACAAAGTAGTGCCAAGCGTGCGCCTTTGTCATAAGTAAAGGGCCGGCTGGCTTGACCGTTAAAGGGTGCTGTAACCCCCGAAAGTACACTCCAGTCCAAACCAAAAAAAAATTATTTTCTGTGTTTGTTAATTGTGTGCGCAGTAGCCGCACGTGCATCAACAAAGTAGTGCCAAGCGTGCGCCTGTGTCATAAGTAAAGGGCCGGCTGGCTTGACCGTTAAGGGTGCTGTAACCCCCGAAAGTACACTCCAGTCCAAACCTAAAAAAAAATTATTTTCTGTGTTTGTGAATTGTGTGCGCAGTAGCCGCACGTGCATCAACAAAGTAGTGCCAAGAGTGCCCCTGTGTCATAAGTAAAGGGCCGGCTGGCTTGACCGTTAAAGGGTGCTGTAACCCCCGAAAGTACACTCCAGTCCAAACCAAAAAAAAATTATTTTCTGTGTTTGTGAATTGTGTGCGCAGTAGCCGCACGTGCATCAACAAAGTAGTGCCAAGCGTGCGCCTGTGTCATAAGTAAAGGGCCGGCTAGCTTGACCGTTAAAGGGTGCTGTAACCCCTGAAAGTACACTCCAGTCCAAACCAAAAAAAAATTATTTTCTGTGTTTGTGAATTGTGTGCGCAGTAGCCGCACGTGCATCAACAAAGTAGTGTCAAGCGTTCGCCTGTGTCATAAGTAAAGGGCCGGCTGGCTTGACCGTTAAGGGTGCTGTAACCCCCGAAAGTACACTCCAGTCCAAACCAAAAAAAAAATTATTTTCTGTGTTTGTGAATTGTGTGCGCAGTAGCCGCACGTGCATCAACAAAGTAGTGCCAAGCGTGCGCCTGTGTCATAAGTAAAGGGCCGGCTGGCTTGACCGTTAAGGGTGCTGTAACCCCCGAAAGTACACTCCAGTCCAAACCAAAAAAAAAATTATTTTCTGTGTTTGTGAATTGTGTGCGCAGTAGCCGCACGTGCATCAACAAAGTAGTGCCAAGCGTGCGCCTGTGTCATAAGTAAATGGCCGGCTGGCTTGACCGTTAAGGGTGCTGTAACCCCCGAAAGTACACTCCAGTCCAAACCTAAAAAAAAATTATTTTCTGTGTTTGTGAATTGTGTGCGCAGTAGCCGCACGTGCATCAACAAAGTAGTGCCAAGCGTGCGCCTGTGTCATAAGTAAAGGGCCGGCTGGCTTGACCGTTAAAGGGTGCTGTAACCCCCGAAAGTACACTCCAGTCCAAACCAAAAAAAAATTATTTTCTGTGGTTGTTAATTGTGTGCGCAGTAGCCGCACGTGCATCAACAAAGTAGTGCCAAGCGTGCGCCTGTGTCATAAGTAAAGGGCCGGCTGGCTTGACCGTTAAGGGTGCTGTAACCCCCGAAAGTACACTCCAGTCCAAACCTAAAAAAAAATTATTTTCTGTGTTTGTGAATTGTCTGCGCAGTAGCCGCACGTGCATCAACAAAGTAGTGCCAAGAGTGCGCCTGTGTCATAAGTAAAGGGCCGGCTGGCTTGACCGTTAAAGGGTGCTGTAACCCCCGAAAGTACACTCCAGTCCAAACCAAAACAAAATTATTTTCTGTGTTTGTGAATTGTGTGCGCAGTAGCCGCACGTGCATCAACAAAGTAGTGCCAAGCGTGCGCCTGTGTCATAAGTAAAGGGCCGGCTGGCTTGACCGTTAAAGGGTGCTGTAACCCCTGAAAGTACACTCCAGTCCAAACCAAAAAAAAATTATTTTCTGTGTTTGTGAATTGTGTGCGCAGTAGCCGCACGTGCATCAACAAAGTAGTGCCAAGCGTGCGCCTGTGTCATAAGTAAAGGGCCGGCTGGCTTGACCGTTAAGGGTGCTGTAACTCCCGAAAGTACACTCCAGTCCAAACCAAAAAAAAAATTATTTTCTGTGTTTGTGAATTGTGTGCGCAGTAGCCGCACGTGCATCAACAAAGTAGTGCCAAGCGTGCGCCTGTGTCATAAGTAAAGGGCCGGCTGGCTTGACCGTTAAGGGTGCTGTAACCCCCGAAAGTACACTCCAGTCCAAACCAAAAAAAAAATTATTTTCTGTGTTTGTGAATTGTGTGCGCAGTAGCCGCACGTGCATCAACAAAGTAGTGCCAAGCGTGCGCCTGTGTCATAAGTAAAGGGCCGGCTGGCTTGACCGTTAAGGGTGCTGTAACCCCCGAAAGTACACTCCAGTCCAAACCTAAAAAAAAATTATTTTCTGTGTTTGTGAATTGTGTGCGCAGTAGCCGCACGTGCATCAACAAAGTAGTGCCAAGCGTGCGCCTGTGTCATAAGTAAAGGGCCGGCTGGCTTGACCGTTAAAGGGTGCTGTAACCCCCGAAAGTACACTCCAGTCCAAACCAAAAAAAAATTATTTTCTGTGTTTGTGAATTGTGTGCGCAGTAGCCGCACGTGCATCAACAAAGTAGTGCCAAGCGTGCGCCTGTGTCATAAGTAAAGGGCCGGCTGGCTTGACCATTAAAGGGTGCTGTAACCCCCAAAGTACACTCCAGTCCAAACCAAAAAAAAATTATTTTCTGTGTTTGTGAATTGTGTGCGCAGTAGCCGCACGTGCATCAACAAAGTAGTGCCAAGAGTGCGCCTGTGTCATAAGTAAAGGGCCGGCTGGCTTGACCGTTAAAGGGTGCTGTAACCCACAAAGTACACTCCAGTCCGAACCAAAAAAAAATTTATTTTCTGTGTTTAGCCGCACGTATATATCAAATCGATATAACATAAATGGAGGACCAAACTTTCTCCGATAAAAATAAAATAGAGAAAGATCAAGAACCACTTCCTCCTAGTGCTGAAGCTGCTGCCACTAGTCATGACATAGACGATAACATGCCATCAACGTCGTCTGCCAAGGCCGATGCCCAATGTCATAGTAGAGGGCACATACAATCCCAAATGGCAAAGTTCAGGAAAATGACCTTGAAAAAGACATTTAAATCAGCTGAAGAGAAACGTAAACTTGCCAATATGCCATTTACGACACGGAGTGGCAAGGAACGGCTAAGGTCGATCCCTAGTATGTTCATGACTAGTGGTTCAGCTTCACATGACGATGGAAGCACTCCTCCCACTAAAAAAATCAAAAGAGTTAAGCTGGCAAAAGCACAGCGAAGAACTGTGCTTTCTAAGAAGATATCACAAATCCCCAAAGAGAGTCCAAGTGTGGTGGTGGTTGCGATGCCTGACCTTCCCAGCACTGGACGGGAAGAGGTGGCTCTTTCCACCATTTGCACGCCCCCTGCAAGTGCTGAAAGGAGCACCCACAGTCCACTTGCTGATATGCAAATTGAAGATGTCACTGTTGAAGTACAACAGGATGAGGATACTGGTGTAGCTGGCGCTGAGGAGGAAGTTGGCGAGGAGGATTCTGATGGTGATGTGGTTTGTTTAAATCAGGCTCCGGGGGAGACAGTTGTTGTCCGTGGGATGAAAAAGCCCATCACGGTCATGCCTGGGCAGAAGACCAAACATTCCACCTCTTTGGTCTGGCAATATTTCTATCCAAATCCGGACAACAACTGTCTTGCCATATGTACCATATGTAAAGGTGAAATAAGTAGGGGTAGGGACGTCAACCACCTAGGAACATCCTCCCTTATACGGCACCTGCAGCGCGTTCATAAAAAGTTACTGTCAAGTTCAGAAACTTTGGCTCAGACCGTAAGCAGTCCAGGGACACCTAAATCCCGTTGTCCTGTTGTATCCAAGCGCCTGCAAACCACACCGTCAACTCCCTCCTCGTCAATTTCCTCCTTAGTCAGGATCGGAAGTAGTCCTGCAGGCCATATCACTGGCATGACTGACTCTCCTATCCGGGATTCCTCCGGAGGATCCTGCATTGCTACGCCTACTGCTGCCGCTGCTGCTGTTGCTGCTGCTGCTGGGAGTCGTTCATCATCCCAGAGAGGAAGTAGGAACACCACTACTTTTACTAAACAATTGACCCTCCAACAGTCCTTAGCGAGGAGGATGAAGTACGACAGCAGTCATCCTGAAGCAAAACGTATAACTGAGGCCTTGACTGCTATGTTGGTGTTAGACGTGCGTCCGGTATCCGCCATTAGTGCAGTGGGATTTAGACAATTGATGGAGGTAGTGTGTCCCCGGTTCCAAATCCCGTCTAGATTCCACTTCACTAGGCAGGCGATACCGAGACTGTACAGAAACGTCAGAAAAAGTGTCCTCAGTGTCCTGAAAAATGCCGTTGTACACAATGTCCACTTAACCACGGACATGTGGACAAGTGGAACAGGGCAGACTAAGGACTATATGACTGTGACAGCCCACTGGGTAGATGTATCACCTTACGCAGCAACAGCAGCAGCGTCACCAGTAGCAGCATCTCAGAAACGCCAGCTCGTTACAAGGCAGGCTACGCTGTGTATCACCGGTTTCAGTAAGAGGCACACCGCCGACAACCTCTTAGAGAAACTGAGGGAAATCATCGCCCAGTGGCTTACCCCACTTAGACTCTCCTGGGGATTTGTGATATCTGACAACGCCACCAATATTGTGCGGGCATTACATCTGGGCAAATTCCAGCACGTCCCATGTTTTGCTCACACAATAAACTTGGTGGTGCAGAATTTTCTGAAAAGCGACAGGGGCGTGCAGGAGACGCTTTGGGTGGCCCGAAAAATTTCTGGCCACTTTCGCCATTCAGCGACTGCGTGCCGAAGACTGGAGCGCCAGCAAACACTCTTGAACCTGCCCCGCCATCACCTGAAGCAAGAGGTTGTGACGCGGTGGAACTCAACCCTCTATATGCTTCAGAGGATGGAGGAGCAGCAAAAGGCCATACAAGCCTATACATCCACCTATGACATAGGCAAAGGAGGGGGTATGCACCTGACTCAAGCGCAGTGGAGAATGATTTCCGTGTTGTGCAAGGTTCTTCAGCCCTTCGAACTTGCCACACGTGAAGTCAGTTCAGACACTGCCAGCTTGAGTCAGGTCATTCCCCTCATCAGGCTTTTGCAGAAGCAGCTGGAGAAAGTGAAGGAGGAGCTAAGACGGAGCGATTCCGCTCGGCATGTGGGACTTGTGGATGAAGCCCTTCATTCGCTTTGCCAGGATTCCAGGGTGGTCAATCTGTTGAAATCAGACCACTACATTTTGGCCACCGTGCTCGATCCTAGGTTTAAAGCCTATGTGGTGTCTCTCTTTCCGGCCGACACAAGCCTGCAGAGGTGCAAAGACCTGCTGGTGAACACACTGTCAGCTGAAGCGGAACGTGACACGTCAACGGCTCCTTCTTCATTTTCTCCCGCAACTGGGGCTGCCAGGAAAAAACTTAGGTATCCTAAGCAACCCGCTGGCGGTGATGCAGGGCAGGCAGGACCAAGTTTGGACATCTGGTCCGGACTGAAGGACCTGGCAACAATTTCTGACATGTCTACTGTCACTGCATATGATACTGTCACCATTGACAGAATGGTGGAGGATTACATCGGTGACAGCATCCAAGTAGGCATGTCAGACAGTCCATACCTGTACTGGCAGGAAAAAGAGGCAATTTGGAGGCCCCTGTACAAACTGGCTCTATTTTACCTGAGTTGCCCCCCCTCCAGTGTGTACTCCGAAAGAGTGTTTAGTGCAGCCGGGAACCTTGTCAGCGAAAGGCGTAGGAGGTTGCTTCCACAGAATGTGGAGAAGATGATGTTCATCAAAATGAATTATCAGCTCTTCCAGGGAGACCAGCCTCCAGAAGGTACAGAGGGACCTGTGGTGGTGGATTCAAGTGGGGACGAGTTAATACTTTGTGAGGATGAGGATGTACACACTGAAGAGGGTGAGGAATCGGTGGATGAGGAGGATGAGGATGACATCTTGCCTCCGTAGAGCCAGTTTGTGCAGGGACACATTAATTGCCAGCTTGTTTTGTGGGGGCCCAAACGAACCAATCATTTCAGCCACAGTTGTGTGGCAGACCCTGGCGCTGAAATGATTGATTTGTTAAAGTGTGCATGTCCTGTTTATACAACATAAGGGTGGGTGGGAGGGCCCAAGGACAATTCCATCTTGCACCTCTTTTTTTCTTTGCATTATGTACAGTTTGGGGCCTAGTTTTTCTAACTGCCATCCTGCCTGCCACTGCAGTGTCACTCCTAGATGGGTCACGTGTTTGTGCCGCCCACTCGTGTCGCTTAGCATAGTCATCCAGCTACCTCGGTGCAACCTTTTGGACATAAAAACACTATTGTGAGGTGTGAGGTGTTCAGAATAGACTGGAAATGAGTGGAAATTAAGGTTATTGAGGTTAATAATAGCATAGGAGCAGAAAAACCTACAAATTCTGTGATTTTAGCTGTTTTTATGCTTTTTTTCAAAAAAATACAGATCCAAAACACAAAACCCAGAACCCAAAACACGGAAGGGTGGTTTTGGCAAAACCAATCCAGATCCAAAACACGAAGAAAGATCCAGATCCAAAACCAAAACACAAAACACGAAAAGTGGCCGGTGCACACCCCTAGTTGAAAGTGACTGAAAGTGTTTAAAAAAAGGAAAAATATAACATGGGGTCCCCCCTTCCTAATGGCATAATCAGCACTTGGCTCTGTGAGCCAGTCCTGGTTGTGTAAATATGGGGAAAAATGTGAAGGGGTCCCCCATATTATCCACAACCAGCACTGGGCTCTAACTAGTGGGGGTGTAATACCAGAGCAAGGGGACACACTTGACAGGTTCCCAATGCCAAAGCATTCACAACCCCACACTACTGTAGTCCCTTTGGACAGCCATTCCCACCATTGAATCTATAGAGAAGTGTTTATTGGCTAAGAGAGACGGAGGCTCGGTGCTCTCAGCTAATCAACAGTCCCCCCCATAGATTTCTATGGAAAAGACCATGGCTATAGCTTTATTCGCCTAGTACTGTACTTATAGTACAGAACTAAGGGCCTGATTCAGAGCCGGACACTATTTGCGCTCGCTCGTTCAGAAAAAGGGGCCGGCTATTTAAATTGAGCGCTCGCTCTTTGCTGTCTGTTGACGCCTCTATGTCTGAGCGAGCGAACGAAACATGCGCTCGCTATTTTGTAAGGACGCCCCTTGGCCGCTGGCATCCTACGTCATCTCCGCTATTTATTAGATTAATCGAGTACATCGAAAGGCGTCTGAACTGCTCGCAGTGCTTGTGGTTGGATTTTCCTACCGCAATCATGCTAACAGTTCAGGCTAAGAGACAACCAAGTGACGTGACCGATGACGCTGCTTTGTTAATTATGCACACCCTTAAAACGCCCATTTTGACCGTTTGGCACGCCTGCGTTCGGATCACCACTCCCCGTTTTCAAGCACCTTCCCCTGTTACCACCCACAAATGCCTCATCCTGTCATTCAAATTAACAGGCACTCGTTATTTTGTGAGCGCTCGATTTCCGACCGCACTGACTGGTTGGCGCTTGCGCATTATGACCCATACGCATGCGCAGATGTGTGAACATCGCTCGGAGCGAACGAGCGGACGCTTACGAGTGGCTCTGAATCAGGCCCTAAGTCAGGTTTGCTTGGGTTTTTAATGTTTTTATTTTTCCAAAACCTATGGACATTTTAAATGGACTAAAGAGGATCTGAATCAAAGGGTTGGTGAGTATGTTTTTTTTTTCGGCCAAGACTCAGGTTGCTACTTGGAGAAGAGAACGACCAGTGCCAGGAAGTAAAAGTATTTACTATGTGTGTAATAAAATAACACTCAGTGTGTGAGTATTCTCTTTATTTTAATAATTCTTTTACAGGAACACTACAGGTACCAGTGGGCCCTTAATACCTGGGCCCATGTGGTTCTCCAAATTTCAGCAAGCAGGGCAGGCTTGCTGGGACATGTAGTCCCCCAGTAATGGACAATATTATCTCTATTTTTGACATAATCCACTCCACACCCACTGCTCAGGGGTGCGGAGGACAGCTCCAGGTTATCAGCCTGGGCCTAGGGTCTGCTCAGGGGAAATCCATTTATTGGAGGGATCCCCACTTCTCGAGGAATCTCTCTTCTTGGCTGACTAGTGTGGGGTTGTGAATGTGTGTCCCCTTGGTTTGGCATTACATCCCCACTTGTTACTGCCCGGTGCTGTTTGTGGATAATACGGGGGACCCCTACTCATGTTGTCCACTGTTTTGTCACAGAGCCCAGTGCTGGTTATGCTCTTTTTTTGGGGGGGGGGGGAACCTTGCGTCATTTCTTTCCTTTTATTGACACTTCCATTTACTTTTAACACACAGAAGCCAGCACGGATCTCACTGATCTGTGCAGGCTTCTGTCAAAAACGCTGCTGATGAGGCTATACTTGCTAGACTTAAATTAGTCTATTTTTTTAGAGTTTTTTTTACTTGTTTGGTGTTGAGTTTAGAGATTGCACCCTATTACATTGTGGTAGTTGTATATTTAACATGGGCAACATCTGGATAGTGGGTCTGATTCAGAGCCGGACGCTATTTGCGCTCACTCGTTCAGAAAAAGGGGGTGGCTATTCAACGAACCATTCGCTCTTTGCGGTATGTTCACGCCTCTATGTCTGAACGAGCGAACAAAACTTCCGGTCGTTTTTTGAAAAAATACGCCCCCTGGCCACTCGCATCCTACGTCATGTCCGCTATTTATTAGATTAATCGAGTACATCGACCAGCGTATAAACTGCTCGTTATTCTTGTGGTTGTTTTTTGCTACCACTATATTGCGAGCAGTTCTGGCTATAAAACAACCAAGTGACGTGGTCGATGACGCTGCTTTGTTAATTATGCACACCCATAAAACGCCCGTTTTGACCTTTAAGCACGCCTGCGTTCGGATCTCCACTCCCCGTTTTCAAGCACCTTCCCCCGTTACCACCCACATACGCCTCATTCTGTCACTCAAAATAGCAGACATTCGCTATTTAGCGAACAAACGATTTTCGGCCGCACTGACTGGTTTGCGCATGCGTATTACGATCCGTACGCATGCGCAGTTGGGCAAACATTGCTCGGAGCGAACGAGCGGCCGCTTACGAGCGGCTCTGAATCAGGCCCAGTGTGTTTTGCCGGGGGAAGAAGGTTTGATGGGAGTTTCATGCGAGTTTGCATGTTTTTCGCACTCTTCCATACGACGCCTGCATACTCTCATGATTCTAGAAGCAAACTCGCACTTTATTGTTTTAAGTTTTAGAACCGGGACTTTATTACTCTATTCCGCCATATGTTGGAAAATATATACAAAAGTTAAGTGCAAAATAATTTACTTGGCCCATTGGTGTATTCTTTAAGTACATCAATAACCAATACTTGCCCCCCCCCCCCCCCCCGTCCCCCACAAAAAAAATGGTTATGCTTAAATAAAGAAAACTTGACAACAATTTAAAGTGTGACTTTCATCAATATTCTGCTTTCTAGTTAGCCTTTAGATCACGTTAGTTATTTCTCTTTTAACAAAAGTCCTTTTCTCTCTAATGACATAGAGAACAAAGTTAATTGGTTAATTGCTATGTTAATTTGTGGATTCCTAAAACCAGGGCCCGGGGGCGGCTTGTTTGGATTCAGCTGCTCCCCCCTATTCTATGTGTGACACAGTGTTATAGTACGGTGGTGTCTCAGTGCTGAATAGACGCCCGCAGAGGGCTCTCATAAAATGCAAATGTTATTGCACATGGGACATCCAGTTACAGCCAGGACAGAGAGAGATACTGACAGAGGAGCCATCAGTGACTGCTCTCGGTCTCAGGCCTCATGCACACAAACACAATTACGCTGTGTTAGTTATCTGGCGCGTTAAATCGCAGAGGGAAGCCGGTGTGTGCGTCACGTATCCCGTGTCATGTATCTCGCTGTATATGTCATATGATGTAACCACACAGAAAGTACCACGACTAGAGGTGCGCACTGACCCCCTTGTTTTGGTTTTGGATCTGCTTTCATCTTCGTGTTTTGGTTTTACAAAACAACCCTCGAGTGTTTTGGTTTTGATTTTGGATCTGTTTTTTTTT
Source organism: Taudactylus pleione (assembly GCA_031769625.1). NCBI lineage: Eukaryota > Metazoa > Chordata > Amphibia > Anura > Myobatrachidae > Taudactylus > Taudactylus pleione. Next base: position 106,645 of record JAUIMM010000963.1, on the reverse strand, counting down.
TTTTTTTTAAATTGATAAAAAGATTTTAAAAATAAAAACAGCTAAAATCGTGTAATTTTTTTTGCAATTTAAAATATTAATTCCAAACCAGCAGAAAGATCATAACCGCCACTCAGGTCTATCAGGGTTCACGAAAATTTAAGTGGAATCCGCACAACTTTAACAGAGATATGGCGTAACAAAGACCAGATCAATACTACAGTGCATTCAGGCACGGATTCAGTAAGGCCTACGTGCACGGTGGAAGGGTCTTTGCTTTCTTCTGCGCACGCACATACTGCAGGCGCCATATTGGTGATCCCCTGACATTTTTTTTATGGGAGCACAATTCCATTGGAAAGCACACTGGGGGTATTATGATTATGTCCATGGGAAACAGAGCAGATGATGGTAGGATGGAGTTATGTTGGGAGGGACTGGAACAAACTTTCGAAACACAAGGGGGAGATGTATCAAGCATTGGAGAGAGATAAAGTGGAGAAGTTGCCCAGAGCACCCAATCAGCTTCTAACTGTCATTTCGTTGACTGTGCCTGCATGCGTCACTTATCCGAGCTGCGTTGCACAACGCACCATCGGATAATCTGCGAGAACATCGGCCGGCTAAGTGACTCATGGGGTCACGCAAGCCAGCTACTGCAGATGAGAGAAAGAGGCCAGGAAATCTCGGCCAGTCGACAAAAGATCCTGGCATCCCGCCCCCCAACGGCGACAACACACCTCCGTTTTGGGAAATGGAGGCCATCGCCGCCCCCTCCATGCCCCCAAACGGCAGCAGACTGTCAATCACTGACAGTCTGCTGCCGGACTGCGTGCGATCACATACGCAATAGGGGTCGGTCGCCTGCACAGATTCCTGACCAGGCCCACAGTGCTACAGGTAGAGCCTAAAGATCAGTTGTATAATGGGTGCAAGTTGTACACAGTATGGACACCACAGTTCCTCTACTTAATCTGCAGGAGCCATCATCTTATGGATGACATCTTCAGAAGGATGGCGTTGGCGCAAGGATCATACAAAGACTGTGGCACTATTCAAGAGCCCGTGCACCATCTTCCTGAATATCACACAGAGGATGGCATCACCAAGAGAAGGTAAGGTGGGTGCGTCTACACAGATTGGAGGGGAAGCTGCACACGGGCCTTCCCGGGCGTTAATACACCTCTGCTGAACATTGTCGGTGAAACTGACCCTTGCTCTGCAGACTCTTGCACGTAATTTTCCTGTAAGTTCAATCATCTCTAACCCCAACATCATTTCCCGATTTCTCCAAGCATTCTGTTTGCTCAGTTGTGTTGGACCTGCAATCGAGAAGCCCAGCCTTGTCCCCATAACCTTGGGCCCAGCATCTATATTTATCGTGAGTACTTGCCCAAATGCACCTGTATAGCTAGAGAATAAATATACTCATCACACAGGAATATAAAACATTAGAGTTACATGGAAAGGAAAGGAGGAATATGGGTCTTTACGGACATGAGGAGGGTCTGTGTCCCCCTAGAGGAGCGTCACGTGAACTTCTATGGATAGCTCGAGGCAAAGTGTTAGCTGAAAGGTGGATCTGCAGCTCACTGTGCATCCCCTCATCCGCCCAAGCCACAAGCCATGACATCTCCCTTGTGCAGTCCAGGGTATATAACTTGTCAGTGGACAGAACATTGCTCCTGGCCGTCACCCACTGAGGTATAATTAGGGCCCATGGATCTCGCTATTCATAGGACATTCACATGGGAGACAGGTATTTATAATTTAATTACCTTATTTGGTAGCTGAAATCAAGTATGGGGTGGATTATGTAGCTTCCTGTTTTTAGGGTGTGTAATGAGCTGCACCTGGTGCCCTGTATCCCTCACCCTGAGGCCGACGCAGAGATGAGCACACATAGGACCTGATTCAGCATTGCACGCAAGTTCACTGCTGATCGCAGATTCACGATTATCTGGAATCTGCGTAGGACCCATTCTGCAAGTGTGCAGAGTGGGTCCTGCGTAGTCGCACGCAAACCCTTGAATGCTTCGGCCTGATTGACAGGCAGAGGCATTTTCTGGGGTGGTGCCGGGGCGCTCCTTTTTTCCGGGAGTGGCTAGCACAGGATCTGCGTTGATCAACGCAGTGTCCTGGGTTCACAAGTCGACCAGCCTGAGTAAGCTGAGTCATACTCAGCAGGCTGAAGGCTCGGCGCCGTCCACCATAATGACCATCGACCACCAATGGTCGCGATGATAATCCCAGCCTGTGACCTCCGTCACAGTGCTGGAATCGCAAATGCAGCAGGGGGTGTCATACAGGGGGTGTCATACAGGAGGTGTCATACACCTCCTACTGCATTTGTATAATAGCAAGGATCACAATTGCAAGCTGCCTGCGTGCAGACATCATATATCTATAGCCTGCTTGCATACATCATGTCTATAGCCTGTGTGCATACATCATATATCTATAGCCTGCGTGCATACATCATATCTATAGCCTGCGTGCATACATCATATCTATAGCCTGCGTGCATACATCATATATCTATAGCCTGCGTGCATACATCATATATCTATAGCCTGCGTGCATACATCATATCTATAGCCTGCGTGCCTACATCATATATCTATAGCCTGCATGCCTACATCATATATCTATAGACTGCGTGCATACATCATATATCTATAGCCTGCGTGCATACATCATATATCTATAGCCTGCGTGCCTACATCATATATCTATAGCCTGCATGCATACATCATATATCTATAGCCTGCGTGCCTACATCATATATCTATAGCCTGCGTGCCTACATCATATATCTATAGCCTGCGTGCCTACTTCATATATCTATAGCCTGCGTGCATACATCATATATCTATAGCCTGCGTGCCTACATCATATATCTATAGCCTGCGTGCATACATCATATATCTATAGCCTGCGTGCAGCTTTGCAATTGCGATCCTTGCTGAATAAGGCCCATTGGCTGCATTTGCTTCCACATTGCGTGCACGGAACTAAATGCATATATTTGCCCGTTTGCAGAGTTTTACTTATATCTGTGGCCAGATTGTCCCTATACCTATGATTACTGTATCATTATCAATGCACACTTGCACCAGTCCCTTCAAATTTATACATACGCGCATCTCTGATTAGCTCCCAATTCTGTCAATACGCCCTCTCCAAAATTACATGAGAATTCTCAGTCACATGTGATTGTTTAGCCCAAGATGAGTCCTCAGTCATATATGTCATGTTTTGTAGCGTGCGTCTTGTTGATTTTCTAGTGTGCTCCCTGTTCATTTTGTAGAATGCTTCCTGTTGATTTTATAGACTAATTCCTGTTGATTTTGTAGCATGCTTCCTGTTGATTTTGTAGCGTGCTTCCTGTTGATTTTGTAGCGTGCTTCCTGTTGATTTTGTAGTGTGCTTCCTGTTGATTTTGTGGAATGCTTCCTGTTGATTTTATAGACTACTTCCTGTTGATTTTGTGGCATGCTTCCTGTTTTTCTAGCGTGCTTTCTGTTGATTTTGTAGCAAGCTTCCTTCTGATTTTGTAGCATGCTTCCTGTTAATTTTGTAGTGTGCTTCCTGTTAATTTTGTAGCGAGCTTCCTGTTGATTTTGTAGCGCGCTTCCTGTTGATTTTGTAGCGTGCTTCGTGTTGATTTTATAGAATACTTCCTGGTGATTTTGTAGCATGTTTCCTGTTAATTTTATAGAATACTTCCTGTTGATTTTGTAGCATGCTTCCTGCTAATGTTATAGAATACTTCCTGTTGATTTTGTAGAGTACTTCCTGTTAATTTTGTAGCGAGCTTCCTGTTGATTTTGTAGCGCGCTTCCTGTTGATTTTGTAGAATGCTTCCTGTTGATTTTATAGAATACTTCCTGGTGATTTTGTAGCATGTTTCCTGTTAATTTTATAGAATACTTCCTGTTGATTTTGTAGCATGCTTCCTGCTAATGTTATAGAATACTTCCTGTTGATTTTGTAGAGTACTTCCTGATGATTTTGTAGAATGCTTCCTGCTGATTTTGTAGCATGCTTCCTGCTGATTTTGTAGAGTGCTTCCTGTTGATTTTGTAGAATGCTTTCTGTTTGTAGAATGCTTTCTGTTGATTTTGTAGAATGCTTATTTTTTCATGTAAAGTTTTCACGTAGGTGAAAACTTCCTGGAATTTTATACAGAGAAAAGTAGAAAACAGGCGAAAAGTGAAAATCGGCGAAAACATTTCTCGAAACGGCACTTTTCTCGGCTAATTGTATCTGGCCCTATGGCACACATTTGTGAGGAAAAGTGAAAAGGAGGGATCACCAGCTGAGTCCCAGCATAGCCTTCGGCTTCCACTGCAGGCCCTCCCAGGGCTGGGCAACCCATGGTTTTCAAGGCTCCAGTCTCTGCTGGGACTAATAGTTCCACAGACACAGCGATGTGACATTTTTGGGACTGGGGAGTGGAATTAGGTTGCTGCTCTGTTGTGCGGCTCTATAACAATGGGATTCCCAGCAGAATAGGATTAGAAAATAAACCTAATCAGCTCCATTAGGTTAGAGCTCTCTTTTCTGAATCCTCTACCACAGAGACATCCCCCCTCCTGGCTCACAGCGGGAGATGAGGATCACGTAAGAAAATTAAGCTCATCCAATTATAAGAGTCCAGAGAAGGTTGACTGTGTCTGAACTGAGAGAGAACAAAACATTAGCTGCTCAATGTAAACCACCGCCGATATTCCTCCCCCGACCAGTCCTGTTTACTGGTGTGTGCATCCTTTTTAGTGATAGAAAACAGGGAAAACAAACAAGCAAACAAACCAAAAAACATATCTGTAACTAGAGATGTGCGGTTCCGTTTTCCAGAAATCCGAATCCACCCGAATTTCGTGAATCCGGACAGATGCGAGTCGCAATTCCAATCTTCCCGTGTTACGGAATTCGCATTTTAAATCTGAATTTCAGGTTTCGGATTAGAAAAAAATGACCTGATTTTAGCTGTTTTTAAAAACTTTTAAAAACTTTTTTATCAATTTAAAAAAAGAAAAGAAAAAAAAAAACCAGATCAGAAATCGAAACCAAAACATTTGAGGGTGGATTTGCAAAACCAAAACCAAAACATGAAGATGAATCCAGATCCAAAACCAAAAAACGGATGTCAGCGCAGATCTCTACAGTCGTTTTGTCGACAGTCACTATGTCGATAGCGATATATCTCTTAGCAATCTATCTTTTAGGGGGATGCAGTCATATTGCCGGCGGACAGAATCCCACCGCCGCCCGGGAGGGTTAGGTTTACGGTGTGGGGAGGGGGGGTTAGGATTAGGCACCCCGGGGGGAGGTTAGGGTTAGGCACTAGGGAGGGGGGGGGTTAGGGTTAGGCACAAGGGGGGAGAGGTAGGGTTAGGCACTGAGGGGGGAGTAAGGGTTAGGCACTGGGGGGGAGGTTACGGTTAGGCACTGGGGGGGGTTAGGGTTAGGCCCAAAGGGGGAGAGTTAGGGTTAGGCACTAAGGGGGGAGGTTAGGGTTAGGCACTAGGGGGGAGGTTAGGGTTAGGCACTAGGAGGGAGGTTAGGGTTAGGCACTAGGGGGGAGGTTAGGGTTAGGCAATAGGAGGGAGGTTAGGGTTAGGCACTAAGGGGGAGGTTAGGGTTAGGCACTAGGAGGAAGGTTAGGGTTAGGCACTAGAGGTGAGGTTAGGGTTAGGCACTAGGAGGGAGGTTAGGGTTAGGCACTAGGGGGGAGGTTAGGGTTAGGCACTAGGAGGGAGGTTAGGGTTAGGCACTAGCAGGGAGGTTAGGGTTAGGCACTAGGGGGGAGGTTAGCTTTAGGCACTAGGGAGGGAGGTTAGGGTTAGTCACTATGGAGGAGGTTAGGGTTAGGCACTAGAAGGGAGGTTAGGGTTAGGCACTAGGGAGGAGGTTAAGGGTAGGCACTAGGAGGGAGGTTAGGGTTAGGCACTAGAGGGGAGGTAGGGGTTAGGCACTAGGAGGGAGGTTAGGGTTAGGCACTAGGGGGGAGATTAGGGTTAGGCACTAGGAGGGAGGTTAGGGTTAGGCACTAGGAGGGAGGTTAGGGTTAGGCACTAGCAGGGAGGTTAGGGTTAGGCACTAGGAGGGAGGTTAGGGTTAGGCACTAGCAGGGAGGTTAGGGTTAGGCAGTAGGGGGAGGTAAGGATTAGGCACTAGGGGGGGTTAGGGTTAGGCACTAGGAGGGAGGTTAAGGTTAGGCACTAGGGGGGAGGTTAGGGTTAGGCACAAGGAGGGAGTTTAGGATTAGGCACTAGGGTGAGGTTAGGGATAGGCACTGGGAGGGAGGTTAGGGTTAGGCAGTAGGGGGGAGGTTAGGGTTAGGCACTAGGAGGGAGGTTAGGGTTAGGCACTAGGAGGGAGGTTAGGGTTAGGCAGTAGGAGGGAGGTTAGGGTTAGGCACTAGGAGGGAGGTTAGGGTTAGGCACTAGGGGGGAGGTTAGGGTTAGGCAGTAGGAGGGAGGTTAGGGTTAGGCACTAGCAGGGAGGTAAATGTTAGGCACTAGGAGGGAGGTTAGGGTTAGGCAGTAGGAGGGAGGTTAGGGTTAGGCAGTAGGAGGGAGGATAGAGTTAGACACTGGGGGGGAGGGTTAGGGTTAGGCACTTGGGGGAGGGTTAGGGTTAGACACTAGGGGGGAGGTTATGTTTAGTCACTAGGGAGGGAGGTTAGGGTTAGGCACTGGGGGGGAGGTTAGGATTAGGCACTAGTGGGAGGTTAGGGTTAGACAATAGGGGAAGTTAGGGTTAGGCACTAGGGGGGAGGTTAGGATTAGGCACTAAGAGGGAGGTTAGGGTTAGGCACTAGGGGGGAGATTAGGGTTAGGCACTAGGAGGGTGGTTAGGGTTAGGCACTAGGGGTGAGGTTAGGGTTAGGCACTAGGAGGGAGGTTAGGGTTAGGCACTAGGAGGAAGGTTAGGGTTAGGCACTAGGAGGGAGGTTAGGGTTAGGCACTAGGAGGGAGGTTAGGGTTAGGCACAAGGATGGAGGTTAGGGTTAGGCAGTAGGGGAGGTTAGGATTAGGCACTTAGGGGGGGTTAGGGTTAGGCACTAGGAGGGAGGTTAAGATTAGGCACTAGGGGGGAGGTTAGGGTTAGGCACTAGGAGGGAGGTTAGGATTAGGCACTAGGCGGGAGGTTAGGGTTAGGCACTAGGTGGGAGGTTAGGGTTAGGCAGTAGGGGGGAGGTTAGGGTAAGGCACTAGGAGGGAGGTTAGGGTTAGGCACTAGGAGGGAGGTTATGGTTAGGCACTATGAGGGAGGTTATGGTTAGGCAGTAGGAGGGAGGTTAGGGTTAGGCACTAGGAGGGAGGTTAAGGTTAGGCACTAGGAGGGAGGTTAGGGTTAGGCAGTAGGAGGGAGTTTAGTGTTAGGCAGTAGGAGGGAGGATAGGGTTAGACACTAGGGGGGAGGGTTAAGGTTAGGCACTTGAGGGAGGGTTAGGGTTAGACACTAAGTGAGAGGTTATGTTTAGTCACTAGGGAGGGAGGTTAGGGTTAGACACTAGGGGGGGATGTTAGGATTAGGCACTAGGGGAGAGGTTAGGGTTAGACACTAGGGGGGAGGTTAGGGTTAGGCACCCCTAAGGGTTAGGGGGGGAGGGGTAGGTTAGAGTACTTACCTACCGCTGTCGGCATTCTGTACCATGCGGCCTTCCACTGTCGGGATTTCAGCTGCCGGCATATCATACTGATCCCCTCTTGGGAATGATTCCAGCACCTTGATGTAACCACGGCACGATATACACCATCATTGCATATTTGCATTAGGGGTGAGCGGGTTCGGATTTCTGAAATCCGAACCCCCCCGAGCCCCCCCGATCCGAGGCAGATCCGAGTCAGGCTCGACTTTTCCCGCCTGACTCGGATTCTGAAATCGAGGCAAAACGTCATCATCCCGCCTTCCGAGTCTCGCGGGATTTGGATCCTATATAAGGTACCCGCGTCGGCGCCATTTTCTCACTCGGCTGTGGACAGTGAAGAGGGAGGGTGGGAGTTAGGGCTGGCTGGGCTGTGTAGTGTAGTGTAGTGTAGTGCAGAGTAGTGTTGTGCTGTGCTGTGCTGCTGTTGTCCATAGGGGCTGTGTCCACTACTTCAAAGTCCATAGGGGCTGGCTGGACTGTGTTGTGCAGTCAGTTGTCCATAGGGGCTGTGTCCACTCCAAAGTCCTGTGCAGTGTCCCAGTCCTAAAGGGGTGCTGTAGTGTTGTCCAGGGGGTGCTCTGTCCGACAGGGGTGCTCCCCCCAAGTGCTAAAAAAAAAAATATTTTTTCTGTGTTTGTGAATTGTGTGCGCAGTAGCCGCACGTGCATCAACAAAGTAGTGCCAAGCGTGTGCCTGTGTCATAAGTAAAGGGCCGGCTGGCTTGACCGTTAAAGGGTGCTGTAACCCCCAAAGTACACTCCAAACCAAATAAAAAAATATTTTCTGTGTTTGTGAATTGTGTGCGCAGTAGCCGCACGTGCATCAACAAAGTAGTGCCAAGCGTGCGCCTGTGTCATAAGTAGGGGTGTGCACCGGCCACTTTTCGTGTTTTGTGTTTTGGTTTTGGATCTGGATCTTTCTTCGTGTTTTGGATCTGGATTGGTTTTGCCAAAACCACCCTTCCGTGTTTTGGGTTCTGGGTTTTGTGTTTTGGATCTGTATTTTTTTGAAAAAAAGCATAAAAACAACTAAAATCACAGAATTTGTGGGTTTTCTGCTCCTATGCTATTATTAACCTCAATAACCTTAATTTCCATGTAGCTGGATGACTATGCTAAGAGATACGAGTGGGCGGCACAAACACGTGGTCCATCTAGGAGTGGCACTGCAGTGGCAGACAGGATGGCAGTTTGAAAAACTAGGCCCCAAACTATACATAATGCAAAGAAAAAAAAGAGGTGCAAGATGGAATTGTCCTTGGGCCCTCCCCCCCACCCTTATGTTGTATAAACAGGACATGCACACTTTAACAAACCAAACATTTCAGCGCCAGGGTCTGCCACACGACTGTGGCTGAAATGATTGGTTCGTTTGGGCCCCCACAAAACAAGCTGGAAATTAATCTGTCCCTGCACAAACTGGCTCTACGGAGGCAAGATGTCGTCCTCATCCTCCTCATCCACCGATTCCTCACCCTCTTCAGTGTTGTGTACATCCTCATCCTCACAGAGTATTAATTCGTGTGCGCAGTTGTGTGCGCAGTAGCCGCACGTGCATCAACAAAGTAGTGCCAAGCGTGCGCCTGTGTCATAAGTAAAGGGCCGGCTGGCTTGACCGTTAAAGGGTGCTGTAACCCCCAAAGTACACTCCAGTCCAAACCAAATAAAAAAATATTTTCTGTGTTTGTGAATTGTGTGCGCAGTAGCCGCACGTGCATCAACAAAGTAGTGCCAAGCGTGCGCCTGCGTCATAAGTAAAGGGCCGGCTGGCTTGACCGTTAAAGGGTGCTGTAACCCCCAAAGTACACTCCAAACCAAATAACAAAATATTTTCTGTGTTTGTGAATTGTGTGCGCAGTAGCCGCACGTGAATCAACAAAGTAGTGCCAAGCGTGCGCCTGTGTCATAAGTAAAGGGCCGTCTGACTTGACCATTAAAGGGTGCTGTAACCCCCAAAGTACACTCCAAACCAAATAACAAAATATTTTCTGTATTTGTGAATTGTCTGCGCAGTAGCCGCACATGCATCAACAAAGTAGTGCCAAGCGTGCGCCTGTGTCTTAAGTCAAGGGCCGGTTTGGACATCTGGTCCGGACTGAAGGACGTGCCTACAATTTCTGACAAGTCTACTGTCACTGCATATGATACTGTCCTCAAAGCAGCAGCGACAAGCGTGCGTCTGTCTGTTAAAGGGTGGTGTAACCCTCAAAGTGCGCTCCACAAACAATAAAAAAAATCTTCTGTTTTTCTGTCTTTGTGAAATGTGTGGGCTGTAGCTGCACCTGCATCCTTAAAGCAGCAGCGACAAGCGTGCGTCTGTCTGCTAAAGGATTACATCGGTGACAGCATCCAAGTAGGCATGTCAGACAGTCCGTACCTGTACTGGCAGGAAAAAGAAGCAATTTGGAGGTCCCTGTACAAACTGGCTCTATTTTATCTGAGTTGCCCCCCCTCCAGTGTGTACTCCGAAAGAGTGTTTAGTGCAGCCGGGAACCTTGTCAGCGAAAGGCGTAGGAGGTTGCTTCCACAAAATGTGGAGAAGATGATGTTCATAAAATGAATTATCAACTCTTCCAGGAAGACCAGCCTCCAGAACGTACAGAGGGACCTGTGGTTGTGGATTCCAGCAGGGACGAATTAATACTCTGTGAGGATGAGGATGTACACAACACTGAAGAGGGTGAGGAATCGGTGGAGAGGAGGATGAGGACGACATCTTGCCTCCGTATAACCAGTTTGTGCAGGGACAAATTAATTGCCAGCTTGTTTTGTGGGGGCCCAAACGAACCAATCATTTCAGCCACAGTCGTGTGGCAGACCCTGGCGCTGAAATGATTGGTTTGTTAAAGTGTGCATGTCCTGTTTATACAACATAAGGGTGGGTGGGAGGGCCCAAGGACAATTCCATCTTGCACCTCTTTTTTTTCTTTGAATTATGTACTGTTTGGGGCCTAGTTTTTCAAACTGCCATCCTGTATGCCACTGCAGTGTCACTCCTAGATGGGCCACGTGTTTGTGCCGCCCACTCGTGTCGCTTAGCATAGTCATCCAGCTACCTCGGTGCAACCTTTTGGATATAAAAACACTATTGTGAGGTGTGAGGTGTTCAGAATAGACTGGAAATGAGTGGAAATTAAGGTTATTGAGGTTAATAATAGCATAGGAGCAGAAAAACCTACAAATTCTGTGATTTTAGCTGTTTTTATGCTTTTTTAAAAAAAAAATACAGATCCAAAACACAAAACCCAGAACCCAAAACACGGAAGGGTGGTTTTGGCAAAACCAATCCAGATCCAAAACACGAAAAAAGATCCAGATCCAAAACCAAAACACAAAACACGAAAAGTGGCCGGTGCACACCCCTAATTTGCATACATTCCTCGAAGTCGTGAGAGACTCCCATTTTTTTCAGGAAGGCCCCCCCAACCCCAGGAAGTGTAGGCAGATCTCACGCATCCTGCCCACTTCCTAGTGAATAGTGAAGCGGGCAGCCTGGGGAGATTTAATGGGGAATTCACAGGTCCACGAGGGCGGGGCTAAATGGTGCGATTTGTTTAATTTAGCCCCGCCCACTCCTCGCCGGTCAACAAATCATGGATTTTCCGGGTAAGAGGCGTGGGCCTAATTACGGCAACAGTCCAGCCCCGCCCAACGAACCGGCCTGCTGCAGCAGCTCTCTGGGCTGCTCCTGGAAAACGCTTCTACAAAGTCGGTATGTATGCGTCAGTGACTACTGCGCCCAGCATAGGGTTCGTTTCCCCACTGAAGAGACAGCTGATAAACTCTGTGCAGCCTTATTAGTAGGGATCACAGCAGCCAATCACAAAACTTCTCTGACTTGGAGTAGAAGGAACAAGGCAGATACCTGATTAATGATTATAATGTGCAATTGTATTAAACACGTCCGTACACGTTAAAAAAAAATAAATCAACATTTGAATACAGAAGAGATAGCATTCGGGAAAATGAACTTATCTCATTTTCCATAGAAAATGGTTTTCCTTCATTACTAATTTTATGATATTTACACAATAATGAAAAGTGTGTAACCCTGGGCGCTGTTATTCATCTGTTTTATTTTACAGTGTGATAAAACCATGATGATGATCACGCATTTCAGATTGAGGAGTTTTATTACATTGGATGTACGTAAGCTTAGACATAAATCTTCCTGGGCACTTTCCACCAGAAAGTTCACAATGTGCCCAATTACTAATGCAGGGACAAACTAGGAAACCCCCCAAATATTTCAAAGCGGATATGTCTTTGACCGCTGTATTTAAAGGAGCAATCAAATTAAATACTAATGCATGCCTGGATTTGAATTTAATATTATTGCCTCTTTAAATCCAGTAGCTGATCCAGCATAACTGCGGAGCCTTTTAACGCTCTGCCTGTGTTTAGAAACCTTTCCCAATGCGTTTTACAGGGGAAAAATGGGCATGTTTTCCCCTACCAAAACAGGGAACACCCCTGTATAGGCACCCTCCTGTTATTTAACACATTTAAATAATCTTATCTTTCTTTTTCATAGTGATGTAAACATGGGCGCTCTCGTGTGCTAGGGGCCTGATTCAGAGCCAGACGCTATTTGCAGTAGTTCGTCCAGAAAATAGGGGTGGCTATTCAAATGAACCATTCGCTCTTTGCGGTCTGTTCACGCCTCTATGTCTGAACGAGCGAACAAAACTTGTGGTCGTTTTTTGAAAAAATACGCCCCCTGGCCGCTCGCATCCTACGTCATGTCCGCTATTTATTAGATTAATCGAGTACATCGACCAGCGTATGAACTGCTCGCTATTCTTGTGGTTGGTTTTTGCTACCACAATCTTGCGAGCAGTTCTGGCTATAAAATAACCCAGTGACGTGGTCAATGATGCTGCTGTATTAATTATGCACACCCATAAAACTCCCGTTTTGACCTTTAAGCACGCCTGCGTTCGGATCTCCACTCCCCGTTTTCAAGCACCTTCCCCTGTTACCACCCACATACGCCTCCTCCTGTCACTAAAAATAGCAGGCATTCGCTATTTAGCGAACAAACGATTTTAGGCCGCTCTGAACGGTTCGCGCATGCGTATTACTGTCCGTACGCATGCGCAGTTGGGCAAACATCGCTCGGAGCGAACGAGCGGCTCTGAATCAGGCCCTTAATCCACACTCAGCAGCTCTCCATACCGTACTCCTCACATCAGCTGCCGACACTACACCTCAATCAGCAATCCCTGTGCATCCCCAAATCTTGGTGCATTTGCTCCAAAGTAGACATATAACATATTTAAAGCTCATTTGTGCAGCAGATAAGCCGTATTGCTGCTTGTAAATCCTCATACATGGATTAATTAAACTCACATTTTCCTGTTCTTATCAAAGACAAACACAGTGCCACTTTCTAAAGCAGTTTGTGCCATTGTTACAGAGTAAAATGAGTTAATTCTCACACTGAGCTATTGCGCAGCCTAGTGGCCAATAATCAAAATGTCACAATACAGTGAGGGATTTAGACATGCCCTGCCCTCATAGATTTGGCTGAAATTAGTTCATTGCTCTGCCTTTACCCAAAAATAAAGCAGGGTGACAATGGTGACCCAAATCATGCATCCACTGAGCCACATTAGTTTAATTCAATGATAACAGCATACTGAGGGATTTCCACACTTGTATATCCGCTAATTATAAAGTCCCATTTCTCAATGTTGCACAAGAGTAGTGCTAAAGAATCACAGGGAGATATAAAATATGTAAACAGACAAAGGCTGTGTAGCAGGGTCACAGGGGGCCCCAAGCCAAAACAGAATCCCGGCCCCCTTCGTCGATGCTGCGGCACTCGGCATGGCCCTCGGGCATGGTAGCGGGCCTGGAACCTGGACAAACTGCCCTCATGTGTTTTGGATCTGTATTTTTTTGTAAATTTGATAAAACCAGCTAAAATCACATAATTTTAGCCTTTTTTGTTCCTAGAGTATTATTATCGTCAATAACATTTATTTCCACTCATTTACAGTTTCAATTTTGACCACCTAACAGCTCACAATATTGTTTTCATCAAGTTTAGGCCAAAAGGTTGCATGAAGCTAGCTGGCTGACTAAGCTAAGTGGCGGCACAAACATGTGGCAGTTAAATTGCCTACATGACACATCTAGGAAACAGAGTGGCACTGCAGTGCCAGACAGGATGGCAGTTTAATAAACTGTATGACCCCATAGAAACCAAGAATGTTTTCATAAGATAATACATTGGTTTATTGCTTCTAACCTTGAACAACCTTGTCTAGCTTACTTAACTGAAACTAATAAATAACGACACAGACAACAAAAGCTTGGCTAAAAGGTCACAGCTTTTTAATATAATTAATTAATTAACCTAATCAGGGTGGCAAAGAGATGCGGCAGGCTCAGTTCCAGCTTTCACCTCGCTTAAATACTCGGGGAACGACTGAAACGTCCCCCCTGTAGACACACTAACGCTGCGAGGGTCCTACTTCCCAACTGGGCCAATCCGAGATGCTTCCATACAAAAGCGCCCGGGTCCCCTCGCACGAAGTAGGACAAACTCACCAGGTTCATCGAGGGCAGGTGCCCCCACAAAGTTATCTTGCGCCACATAAAGCCACTGAGCTGCAGCGTACTCCCGCTAGACCCAGACTTCAAAGGAAACTGGCCCGCCACCCAATACGACCTAGCCCCAGAACAACAAATCATTAATGAGCACACAGACCAAGGCCATTAAAATGCCCTCCGTCAGGATGGAAAAAAATAGTTAAATCACCAACTAAAAGCTATGACTCACAACCAAGCCACCCAGTGACAAAGCATGACTGGCTACTGACACATTCACCTTCTTCCTCGCCCTGTCCAACGCACCATGCTTACGTGCCTTTCTCTCAGTCAAACGATCCTTATTACAGACCACACAATCCTCCCAATCCGGCCTTTATCCCAACCAAAACCTCTCACCACGAACAATCAACTCCAGACCTTACAGATGCACCACATCATTGCTCCCGAAAGACAACACCCACTAGTCAGGCACACCCTATTTAGCCACCAAGGACACAAGCAAATCAAGTATGAAACTCTACACCAAACCTCGCACACCCTTCTACTACCTGTCCCTACCCAACAACAAAACCGCCGCGTTGCCAGACCATGCATCTCAACCCCCAAAAATATAGAAGTGGCCCACAAGCCAAACAAGACTGTCATCTGCTGCAATCACAGTGAGAAACAAAATTTTGTACCATGAGTACTTCACCAAACCCAACCATCCCGACACAACTTTAAGAAGAACACATAGCAACTAACTAGCAGGGATGTATAAGAGGGGAAAAAAGTAACCCGAGTGAAGAGGAAAAACTAAACAATCTACACGTGGACCAAATTGGGCCAAGTCAAGGCTCCTGGGAGTAAAAATTAAAAAATCCCTTCACCACCCCTCAATTGTTGAACGCTAGTCGTTCAACGATTGGTTGGTAAACAATGTCTCGGGTTAGCACCAAGTGCGCAACTACCTCTTGTCACAATGTGTATAAGTCTCGTAGGCAGCCGACTTTCCACACCCTAAACTCTGCAGGAAATGCCAACGCAATCGCTGCACCACTAGCCGCCCCAATTTGAAAGATATGAGTACTAGAAGCTGAAGCATACAAACCTACCCCAACCAAACCCTGACCACAACAGCAGCGAACTGAAATGTGGTACGCAGGGTAAGTTCGGCATGTAAACCATCATTGTGTTCCACTAGCAGGACGCCACCTCTATAATGCACCGCAAGACGTACCGGGCAAATAAACCTCAGGATGTTGAGAAAAGTAAACTATCTACCCCAACCTGTTTGGTCTCTTCCGCCCACCGAAGCTTGCAAAGCACCACTGATCTCCTAAAAACAATATCTTTAAACAAAAGCCCTGACGATGAAGATGCCTTATTGGCAGCTACCAACTCTCTCAAACTAAACGCTCCAAAAACTGCAGCTAAAAAGTTCATATGCAAAAGAGAGGCCTCACACCCGTCAGAAGCCACCTGACCCATAACCACAAGCAACGTCATCAAAAGCTGCACATCAATGGTCCTCCGGGAGACGGCACGAGCGGGGAACCCCTTCACCCAACCTGTAATAGCTTAGCGAAAATAAATGACTGGGTTTGGTCATAAATACCTTTAAGCTTACAATAGAATGAGATCCCCGCTGGCGCCGCCACCACTGAGGCTTTGTACCTACCCTGCTACAAACGGTTCCAAACAAAGGAGTAAAGCAAATATTCAAAAACTTACCCTCGGTAGATGGCTGAGCACCATCAGCTCACCAAAATTGGCAGTCAGATGATACGTCCGGAGTGTCATTGGGATAAGAGACCGCAGCGCAAGACTGTATGTTCGAAATCTAAAATTCGATACCTAAACGCACAAAACTAAATGACGCGGCAAATGCAAAATGAAAACAAGCGTCGGTTGTTGATGGCATGAGCTAAACCCAATTCTGTCGCCAGAAATTAATTAGTCAACAACTCGCACTGACCAGAGATCTATGGCCACGAAAATTGGGAACGGCTCCAACAGCAACAAATTACTCGTAAGACCTGCATCAAACCTGGGGCCAAGGAGCCGCGCAGAAAATTCCCACAAAATAAGAGCCAAAAAAACGGGCGAGCCAGCCGCATTGGTGAAAAGTTGCAGCGACAATTTGCCACTGAAGGCCAAGGCCAAATGAGTTCGCCGTTAAATTGAACCAAAAACCTGGCCCAACTATGGAGTGCGCCATTACTCTCCGCCGACAAACGAACATGATGATGAGGCTGGCTCCCACCGGCAGTGGCCCGCCCCTACTTCCTGGAGACAACTCGTCCCATGTGAATGATATAGAAAGCAAAGTTAAAGAAGCCTATCAAATAACTAACCCATGCTCACTCTAACTGTGCCAACCTCTAAACAACCCGCAATGTGAGCAAACAGAAATTAATTAGTCAACAACTCAGTCGCACTTAGGCCCTGATTCAGAGCCGGATACTCTGACAGAGCGCTCGCTCTGAATCAGGGCATCTTTTTTTTTTTAGGAAGCCACCCATCGACCATCGGGCTTGTGATGAGACCCTTGTGGTAGGGTCTCGTGGCCGCAAGCCCCAGAGAGCTTTCGGCTCTAACAGATGTCAGTGGGGCCGCCCCCAGATGGTAGGTGTTCTCATGGGAACGCCTCAGTCTGGGCAGCCACCCCCCCAGCCCACCCACCAAAGGGGGCATGCTGTCACTCAACATCGACAGCATGCCCCCTTTGATGCGAGACCCGGAGCGACGGATTGCCCGTCGCTATCCGGGTCTCGCGCATGCGCACGACGGAGCAGGCTCAGTTGTGCGCATGCGCTCTGGGCCACCATCGACCCAGTTGCGAGCACTCAGCACTTGCGACTGGGTCTGAATCAGGCCCTTAGTAACTTGGTTTTAAAATGTTTCCACTGAGACTCAAACCCTAAATGCCTGGTTTGATATGCGGTCAATTTTCCACTACGCTATAAAATCTACTAAACAACCATAACCTGCTATCGTGACTATCTCGATCCCCAAAAGACAAACAGGAAACATGATCTACAATCTTGTCATGTGCAACCGGGACCCCCTAAACACGAAAAGGTGCCTGCACAGAAAAGAGGAGGTCCAAACAGACGTCACTCCTTCCTGCACCTATACAGAGAAATCAGACCAGATGATGTGCTTCACCGACAAAACCAATGCCGGCATGAACACACCAATGCAAAAGAAACTGGATTTCTCGAAATAGGTGCCGGAAACCGCACAGCCCAAAGGCAAACATTAATTTGCTAAATCACCTGAAACTCACTGAAACCTTATGAATTGCACGGCCATCGAGTGCAAAACAACAAACAAAAAGCCGACCCAGAATCAAACGTAACCAGCAAGTCACTGTAACCAAAACTGCGAACTAACCAAACACTCGTCAAAATGTAGAAAACTGCTCTGAAGGACCTATGGGGATGGCATAATTAACGAAACTCCACAATGTATAGGATAGCTGCTGCATTGACTGAAACTAACTCGCCACCTACGTGGGGACCACCCCACCGGGAAGATGCAGAGATCTTGCAAGGGGGAATGTGGAAAAGGACCCTCCATCCGCCCCAGCAACACCCCCGCCCTGACCTTGGCCCGCAAAACCTCAGTAGAAACCTTGGCAGGACGCAAGCTATGGGGTGCGCTGACAAGCACAGGCTCTACCAATGGCCAATAAAAGCCGAATGAAAAACCCCACAAACACAAAAATTTCTACCTACCAGGTTAGCTATAACCACAAAGAAAAAGTAGCCACACAAAACAGGCGATTGAGCCTTAACTGGCTCCCATGACGGGAGCTGACCCCTCTGATTCACGTCGGCAATCTTTAGCTAGGAGCTCACCTCCGCAGAGTGATAGGAGAGGCGACATGACAGCCCGAACCCCCGAGTGCATTAGGGATAATAAAAAATGAAACATTTGCCTTTCGCCAACTCTGTCAAACCAGGCATACCCTCAGAAAATGTTCTGCGGGGGGTGGTCCCATAACCAAGGGGAGTGAACGCAGCTGCGCTGCCTCTAACCAAACCTAAACTACTTTAACCCTCAAAAGGTATGACCACCCACCCATAGTGGTCCCGCCTGAATTGGCATCAAACTCACGCCATGGCAAATTTTACCCCGGACAAACCTATCAAGCACCAGAAAGATGTATTTAACAATCTACCAATGCCCTCAGCCCACTTTTCACGCGCAAAGATGAGCATGCCCTTAAACCAAATATTATAGTCACAAAAGGCTCCTTCGCCCACGCCACTCCTTTTCATAGCCTGAGCACACTCCACTACATCTCATCAGCGCGCGAGAAAAAATCCACAAAGTTACCCTTGTGGATCCTTTCTCCAACGCTGTTACGCAAACCGCGCAGAAACGCTGTATTCGCACAATGTACAGTATCAGCACCTGTTTCCTTATCCCTATAATCTGCGTAAACCGCCTTCCTAGCATTATCGCCTGACCTCTTTGGCCAAACGGTGCGCAACCATCTTGTCAATCTTACGCGGGCGCACCAGGTAACCGGGAGTATGAGAGGAGAAACTGGAGTCATAGTAAGGAATGTGAAATCAAACATACTCACCAGAACTAGAGGGTCCCAAAACCCCCTCTTCCATTTTTTCATTCGGAGGAGCCACCATCTCGACCGCTGGAGCCGTCACAACGCACATAGGATCAGCAGCCGTACAAGCCACCGAGTCCTCACGCCACATTCTACCCGTGACTACGGAACCTGCAACTACATGAGACGGGTAAGGCAAAGCAAAGAAGGCACCGCATAGGAGGCCTGGTGGGTGTGATGCCCGAGTGGAAGGCCAGGCCCAGAAATGTGTGGGAGGACCAGGAGGGAGTGGAATGGGGCAGTGTAGCAGGGGGAGGGGCGTGATGACCTGTGTAAATAGAGGTGTCCGATGCGGGAGTATAGAAACAAAAAGGGGGGGGCAGAAGCAAGAAGGATAGCGGGGGAATGAAAGGGGGGAGGGGGGGTCGAAGCAGAAAAGGAGAGAAAAGAGGAGGGTGATGGGGGGGCAACTGGGGGAGCTGCCCCATAATTGCCAGACACCTGACCCCAAGTGGATTAAAAAGAGGTACAGGTGCGCGGCAGCAAAATACCCAGGAACCTGATGGGGAGCAGGATGCCTGAGGTTGCCAAGCATGCAACTTCCCTGGGCATTCTGCTGAGGGCGAGGGGATGTGTATACAATAAAGGTGGGGGTGTAAACCTGGCTGACCTAACTGTACCACCGCTGAAGTAGCGCTGTCAAGATGGCTGCAGGGCATGCTGCAATAGCGGGCAACGGGACAGACGGGCAGCCCTGGTCGGTGACCATGCGGTCTGTAGACCATGTGCCAGTGCTAACTGCCGGTGGGGGGATTGTGCCCATGGAGCGCAACAAGCGGGAGCCGCCACTCCCACTGGCGCAGGGGGATAGCCCAACTCCTGGGAAAGGCACAGTGGGGAGACCCAGCCTAAAAGGAGGTGGACGCGTAAGGGCAGGGAGGAGAGGGGGAAGACCGCACGAGTGTGCAAGCACATAGCAGTGGGTGGAAAGCAAGCCAGACGGCTGGGGGGGCTTGTCTGCATGGACAGGGCACAAGGAAAATAGAGCCAGGGATAGAACTGAGGGGAAACAGGAGTACAGTGGAAGAAAGAAACAGGCAGAACAAAGCTTGTAACACAGAGAAAGAAAGCACAATAAGGATCAGCAAAATATCCAGAAAAGAGGCTGTCTACATGCAAACTAGCCAATATATACTGATCATCTGACCACTCCCTCAAGCAATATCATTGGCTCTACCAACCAGCTGACCAGACAACACCAAAAGTCACCCACCAACAAGGCCGTCATCAACAGCCATACAGCAAAACCCCCAGAATTCTTAGATATTCTCAAGTTTATCCAGCTGTCGCCTACTATTAATCAAAAACTAGATCTTACAATCCATGTTCTCTATCACATGCACACACATACACAGGGCCATAACTAGGGTAGTGCAACTTGTCCCATGGCACAGGGCACCGCAGGGCAGGGGGCGCTGTTTGTACCTGTCAATTTTCCTGTTTATTATCATTCTCACTTGTAGCTTCCTCTACTTTTATCTCTAGCATCTCCTGGCCTCCCCTATCTCTTCCCTGGCCCTTCGCCATGAAGCCATGGCCATTTTTTAGGTGCACTATCTTATGTCCCTATTTAAAAAAATGGGGTGGGGGGATGCCAATGCTCTCTCTGGCACAGGGCACCAAAAAGTCTAGTAATGGCTCTGCACAAACATATGCACTAGGGTTAATTTTTGTTGGGAGCCAATTAGCCTACCAGTATATTTTTGGAGTGTGGGAGGAAACCAAACAAGCACAGGGAGAATATACAATCTCCACACATGATTAGTGTTGATAATTTAAGTATAAAAAGAGCAAATCAGAGAAGTGGAAAGCATTGTTAAAAAACAAGCATCAAAAATCCCAATGAAGTTGGTTCCTCAGGATTTAAGGCCTAGGCCTAGCCAAATTAAATAATTAAGTATATTATTTGATTATACTAGTCTGCATCTGCTGAGAAGCTGCAGGAAATGGGGCCTATATAGCTGGATGAGAAGCTGGTGATGGTTGGCATTGCAAGATACAAAAGATCACAGTAAAGTACAGAAATACTGCCTGTCAAACACACACAATCTTGGCAAAGCCCATAATGAAAAGTGGTATAAGATGGTATTGTCTTTGGGCCCTTCCACCCAATGTTGCATATTAAAAAAGACATGCATAGTTTAACAAACTAATCACTTCAGTGACAGAGACTGCAACTTTTGTGGCTGAAGTGATTGGTTTGTTTGGGCCCCCACAAAACAAGCTACCAATAGGCAGCTAACAGGGTTGTTAATGATGGGCTTAAGGCAGCTAAGCTAACTGTGCTGTCAATGATGTCTACAGTGGAAATATGTTGTTGTCATTTTCATCCTCATCCTCATCAGTTGTAACATCATCTTCACACAATATTAACTCATCCCCGCTGGAATCCACCTGTCAGGTTTGGATTATTTTTTTAACCCAGGGTGGATGCAGGAGAAGAAACTGGAACGGGTTTGCAGTATTGAAATGCAGCAGGTTTAATATGAGTATTATAATTCATGAAATGGTGATAGATATATAAACTGGCAGATAAAAACAAGTCCAAGTGATGTGTGGCTGAAAACAAATGTCTGGCAGGAAAACAAAGTCCAATTAATGAGGCTGGCAACAGGTGGAGTGGGTTCTGAGTCCGGAGAGCTGGAGGGTTCACAAACCATGGGGTGAGTAACAGTGTATAGCAGGGTAGATGCGGGTATCCAGGAACAGCCTGTGATGGAGACAGAGTAGGAAATGGAGCACTGCTGGGACTGCAGATATCACACCGAGCTAAGGAGCACAGAGAACTCTCACACAGCTTGTGGTGTGTATACATCGCACTGGCAACTAGAGCTCATGCTGAACACCCTTAAGTACCATGGGAATGTGCATGATAGGCTGCTGAGAGTACACACAAGATGCTCCAAGCTGATTGGCCCATTCAGGTCACATGCCCAAAGCCAAGATGGCTGCTCCCAACAATCCCCAGCGTAGCAGCGCTGCCAGTCTCACCTGTCACCTCATGGCCTGTACCCTTCGGACATCCACGCACACCTCATGCCAACCTCCAGACACCAGCGCCCCCACTGGTAGGACCGTGCCAAAGCACACACACAGGCAGAGACCGCGACCCGCCAGGTACAACAATTCTGGTCGTGACACCACCATTACAGAAGTCTCTGTACTTTGAGATAATTTCCAGTAAAGGTCTTCCTCATAGCATTTATAATTCAATTTGATGAACATCATTTTTTCCAAATTTTGAGGAAGTAGCCTCCTACGCCAATCGCTGACAAGATTGCCGATTGTGCTGAAAACTCTTCCTGAGTACACACTGGAGTGTGGGTAACTTAAGTAAGGCAAAGACAGGGACTATCTGAAATGTCTATTTTTACCCTGTCATTAAAAATTATCCTCCACCATTCTGTGGATGGTGACCGCATCAGATTGCATTACAGTAGAAGTGTCACTATTTTGGGCAACTATTTTAGACCTGACCATATTTCAAAATGTTATAGTATGTTGACTCATCCGCATCACCAGTGGGTCCCTTGGAAAGACTCAGAATATTCCTGACAGCTGCAGTTGCCAGAGAAACTTAAGGAGAATACATTGTTATGTCATGTGCTACTTGAGCTGACAGCCAGCTCACCAGGAGCTCTTTGCATCTTCTAAGATCTGTGCCAGTTGGAAAGAAAGATGTGATGTATGACTTAAACTTAGGATCAAAAACGGTCACCAAAATGTAATGATCCAATTTCAAGATGTTGACAACCATTGGATTGTGTTGAAGCAAATAGAGGATTTTCTCTACAAGTCCAACATACTTAGTGGAATAACTTAATTTCATCTCCTCCTTCAGTTTCTCGAGCTGCTTTTACAAAAGTTTATTTTAGGGAATCACCTGACTCAAGCTGGCAGATTCTGAACTCACTTCATAGGTGGCTACTTTGGTTTCAGCACCGTGCACAACATGGAAAGTATTCTCCACTGTGCTGGACTAAGGTAAATTCTCCCTCCTCTCCCTATGCTATGGCTTGTTGTGTAGATTTGGATGGCTTGTTGCTGTTCCTCCATTATCTGAAGCATATAAAGGGTGGAATTCCACCTTGTCACTACCTCTTGCTGTAGTTGGTGACATGGCAAATTTAACTTTTCCCAAACTCTTCATTGCCATAAGGTCTACTGTACATGGAGTAGACTACACTCTGTCATTACTGGAATATCTCTCGATTCAGCGACCACTCTATCATGTGAATTGTTAATCTGCTGAGCAGTCTTCAGCTAACTTTGGTCAACTGGTGATAAAGAGTGACAATGATTTATTCTTGTGGTTGTTCCTTGGCCAGATAAATATTTCCAGAGCCACGCTAGAGGATGTCTGCTGTGTGTTCCTTCTTTCCCTTGGAATATAGATCTTGCAATCTTGCAGTATATATATCTGTCTGTCTGGGTGGCAATACTACCTTTGAGAAAATTATATCAAACAGGATTCCTAAGAATTCAAACCATTGTAGTTTTCTTACCAATTATTTCCCCATGTTATTGCTGTATCTACAGAAAAATCTGCCAATGGACCTGCAAAGGGTTTTGACTGGGTATATTATGTTAATAATGATGTTCTAGGACACCCATGATTTTTTAGAAAACTCCTGGGGAAGTTGCCAAACCAAAAATGCAGTGCTCTCATCTTTGCCCATATCGGAAAACCCATAGTTACCTCTAATAGGGATGAAGAATTAGTACACAGTAGGTATCCGTTAGGTCTCCCATGGTAAGCCAGTCATCCACCATCATTTACAGGGACACTTTTTTTTTACATTCTAACAGTTGTATTACAAAGTTGTGCATTTACTGTATACAGCTGAGACATGTGGAACATAAGCAAAATAACATTTATTGCACAGAGAAATCGAGGTTAAGATTTATTTAGTGCAGTAATAAAATACAAACTCTGGGGGAGATATATCAAACCTTAGAGACAGATGAAGTGGAGAAATTGCTCATAGCAACCGATCAGCTTGTAACTGTCATTTTCTGGCATAACCTGTAAAATAACACTTAGAAGCTGATTGTTTGGTACTTTGGGACCTACTGATTTATTTTATATATATTTGTGGGATATTCACTGAAAACAGGTGTTTTTTTGGGGGTACCCACAAATATTAAGGATCCCCCAGACAGGATTGCAGCAGCTGTCTCCCATATCTGCCACTGTCTCTCCATTTTTGTTTGCAATAAGGCTGATATGCTGCTGGACGTACCAAGCTCTGGAACGCTAAACAGCAGATCCTGGTCCCGATAGGATAGAATAGTAGACAAGATTATATGGTAAACATGCAGAGGTCTGTGATTGAAGATTAAGGAAACTGTTTTCACTTATAGAGAAGAGTGGTATCAGACAAGGAGTCCTGATAAACATGCAGTGGTCTGTGGGTAACTGAAGGCAAGGAAATCCAAACGGTTGACAAGATACTTTGGGGTCAATCCAATTAGGTGCGAATGGCGTGGTGCGAGGTGCGAGTTGCTATTTTCACTCGCGCTGAATCAGTCAGACTGAGGCCCTGATTCAGAGCCGGATGCTCTGACAGAGCGCTCGCTCTGAATCAGGGCCATCCTTGTTTTTCAGAGCGGCCTCCTGGCCGCTCGCATAGCTGTGGGTGACCACCCACAGCTATAGCGAGCGGCCAGGAAGATGGTCACGATGGTCAAGACCATCATGACTATCGGGCTTGCGACAAGACCCTTGTGGTAGGGTCTTGATGCCGCAAGCCCTAGAGTGCTTTCGGCTCTAACAGAGCCAAAAGCACTCCCACTGACATCACTTGTGATGTCAGTGGGGTCGGCCCCAGACGGTAGGCGTTCCCATGGGAACGCCTTCGTCTGGGCAGCCACGTTCCCGGCCCGCCCACCAAAGGGGGTGTGCTGTCACTCAACATCGTCAGCACGCCCCCTTTGGTACGAGACCCGGAGCGACGGATTGCCCGTCGCTATCCGTGTCTCGCGCATGCGCACGACGGAGCCGGCTCCGTCGTGCGCATGCGCACTGGGCCACCATTGACCCACTTGCGAGCGCATAGCGCTCGCGAGCGGGTCTGAACCAGGCCCTGATTTCGCAACTTTCCACTCGCATCTCACTGAGGGTGAGAGATGGAAAGTAAAATCTTTATTTTAAGGTTACAATGTGGGGACACCGCGCTGAAGCCCTTGGACACCCCTCTAATGACTAATTAGGCATTTGGAAGTTTCCTATTATCTTAATTAGTCCAATAATTAAAGTACGTCATTTTTTGGGGTAAAAAAAAATGTGCTCAAATTACCCCAAAATCAACTTTTTTGTTAGTTTAGGCACCCCAAAGTTAATACATTTTTAGTTGAAATATAATTTTTTTCATTTTTTAAAAAAATTTTCAAGGTGCCCTCAAAGTACCCCAAAATCACCCTTTTTCCTTCTTGCATTTTTCGTTTAATTCGTTTGAGATTAAAGGGAAATTTTTTTTTTTTTTATCATTTTCTTGCATTTAAAAAGACCTCTCACAAATCAGCCATTTAAAAACCTACACAAACTAAATTATCCATTTTTGGGGGGTCCAGGATGGTCTCCCCACATTTTCATGCATTTCTCACAAATCTCATTTGGCAGTCTGGGCCTAATTCAGACCCGCTCGCGAGCGCTGAGCGCTCGCAAGTGGGTCGATGGTGGCCCAGTGCACATGCGCACGACAGACTCGGCTCCGTCATGCGCATGCGCGAGACCCGGATAGCGACGGCCAAGCCGTCGCTATGGGTTTCGTACCAAAGGGGGCGTGCTGTCGATGGTGAGTGACAGCACGCCCCCTTTGGTGGGCGTGCCGGGGGTGTGGCTGCCCAGACGGAGGCGTTCCTATGGGAATGCCTACCGTCTGGGGCCGGCCCCACTGACATCACAAGTGATGTCAGTGGGAGTGCCTTCGGCTCTGATAGAGCCGAAAGCACTCCAGGGCTTGCGGCAATGAGACCATACCACAAGGGTCTCGTCACAAGCCCGATGGTCGCAATTGTCCTGACCATCGCGACAATCTTTTTGGCCACTCGCTATAGCAGGAGGCCGCTCTAAAAAAAGAGAAGGACGGCCCTGATTCAGAGTGAGCACTCTGTCAGAGCGTCCGGCTCTGAATCAGGGCCTCAGTACGCACCCCTCTGCTGCGAGTAGTGCGAATAGGCATTTTTAATTGGATTGGAGAATTCTCGGGAGCGCGCTTCGCTGCAAAGTGTGCGAGTTTCAAGAAACAAAACTCACTACTCACCATTCGCACCTAATTGGATTGAGCCCTAAGACATGCTGAATACAAGGACATAATGCAGGATCTGCAGACCTTTGACAAGGAAGGTCTCATTCTCACCAGCACAGCTCTCTCCCATGAATCCCACAATCAGCTGCACACTCTCAGTATTAAACATGATGATGCACAGAAGCTCAGGATCACCATTGCAAGAACAGATGTTCAAGACGAGCAGCGATTCGGAAGTCCATGCACATCCACCATAGATCACAATTTGTGTCGCATTGAAGGTCTGATTCAGGAGGACAGGCACAGTCCAGTTAGTGATATTGCTGAGGAACTGAACATCTCAGTTGGTGCTGTGCTCAACATCGCTCATAAGCAACAGGGCTACAGGAAAGAACAACTCACAGAAGTATACAAAACCAATATGATGGGTTTGTTTCTCGTGCACATTATTCGGAACCATGAGGAGGTAGTGCAGTTCCTGCAACCAGGGCCGCCATCAGGGGGGGACTCCCGGGCCCGGAGAGAGAGGGGGCCCGGTGGCAGCGGCAAGCTGGCAAGAAAAATCCTCAGCGCTGTGGCATGTAAACTATGGAGCTGGCCATGAGCCATTCATAGATCGCAGAACGGCAACCAATCACAGCAGCTGCTCCTGATTGGCTGCTGTTCCACGAGCTGTGATTGGCTCACGGCCGGTTCCAATTACACCTCGTGGATAGGCAGCCAATCAGGAGTGGCTTCTCTGATTGGCTGCCATTCTCCGAGCTATGATTGGCTCACGGCGAGCTCCATAGTTCACATGCCGCAGGCCCGCAGCGCTGAAGCTCTCTCTTTGCCTGAGGCCCAGTGCTTTCCTCTCTCTCTCTCACTCTCTCTCTCTCTCTCTCTCAGGAAATACTATGAAAAGAGCAGGTAAGTTGATCCTGCCTTGTGCCCACTGGAAGTCCAGCTACCTTTACCTGCACTGCCCACTTAGTCCAGCCAGCCCGCACCCCAGTCCAGCCAGCCATTCTGCCTTTTCTGCACTATCCCCCCCAGTCTAGCCAGCCTTCCCTGCACTGCCCCCTAGTCCAGCCAGCCTGCCCACCCCCCAGTCTAGCCAGCCAGCCATATTGCTTTCTCTGCACTGTCCCCCCTGTCGAAGCTGGATAATTGGCTGAGACAAGATCAGTTTAAAATTGAATCGCGGCGACGCCATCTTGCGACTGGCCGCAAGACGCCATCTTAGAAATGCAATCGCAAGATGCCATTTTGTGAATGGCCGCCCCAGCGCCATTTTAGATATACTCAAAATTAAGTACATATGACGATATTACTAATAGCATCATGTGATTGCATCTTTCACCGTTTCTCATATACACATTAATACGCACAATTGCACTGTGAACTAGTCGCATATTAGCGAATGCATAAGATCCTATATGAAAACGCTGTTTAGTAGCTAAATGCGCACGCATCTGTCCCCAGTTAACTAGCGTCTTTATATCAAACCCCGTATACTCACACATTACATATTCACATACAAGGTTCCATAAGCTTTAAGGTATAAGATTTAAGTTTGTTCATTAAGTATAAATGCTATGAAATAAAGATTGTTTGGTAACTAAGGTTTTATACATGATAAGTAAGCCGTGTTTGGTTTTGTACTGATGCGTACTATTTCCACAGTATTCTGGTATTATCGGTGGGGAGATCGCATCATGCATTCTCGACTTATGGACCGCAGAGACTGACTGCAGAGACTTCAAGCAACAAAATATATATAATATGAACAACTGTTAGGATGTTGCATGTGGCGGGAATCTAGGGACCCTCAGTTGTTGGAGGCTGGGTTGTGTCTATTTGAATCAGCCTGTTAAATGCTCTGTGACAGATGTATCCCCCTTGGGAACCAATGACATCAGCAACAAACATCTCTATTGTTTTGTCTATTCCTGGGGGGTATAAATATGTGTGCTCAAACGCTGGGTTGTTAGTCTTCATGCCGAATGCTGATAGACGAGGGGTTTCTTGCTGATGCCTAACATCGGGTCCGGAAGCGCTGCGTATGTATACTGTACTTGGGTCTGTATAATTCCTTTGTGCCAAATTGTGTCTGGATCAATAGCGTGTAACTGACTGTACTTTTACCTGAATAATACTTTGTGCTTTGGAACCACAGATTCCAGGTCTTAAGTCTTTATTTACTGTATGACTGCATACGCAAATTAGCGTCATCCTTAGAGGTTTATAGGTAGGAATATTAGAAGGTATAGGCAGGGGTGTATAGAGGTTCTGATCCAGTATCGTTAGTTGGGGGCTCGTAGTGAAGTCACTTACCTACTCACACGGTACATACGGCTATCGATATCTCAGCAAAGGGTGGAGTGGCCACATGCAGGGTTTACCTGCAACCGCTTTGTGCTGAAAGATCGCTATCCGTTTCCGTGTGAGCCAAGGAAGCTGACTAGAATCCAGGAAAAGTTTGTTTTCTTCTGTTGATAGAACCTAACGTTTAAAGGGGTGCCGCAGTATTGAGTACGCGGCTGAGTCGCAGGTTTGCGCACAGCAAGGATGCACTTTTGTGTACGCAGCTAAAGGTTGTCATACGGTTGTGTTGTAGTCACATTATTGTGTATGCGACTGGTCGCACAATAGCGTATACGTACTTCCAGTTGTGCTGCCACGTGTTTAAATAAAGCCATTGTGGTTTACATTTTTCCATTGTTATCAATATCTGGGTTAACGTGTATTTTTCTGCGCGGGAAATAAAGTGTGTAACAGTGAGTATTTGTTGAACAAAGTTAAGGGTATCGTATGATCCTTAAGGGCAAGGTGCAAGGGTTAGTCTAGCCGCTCGGTAAGTAGCTTTACCGTTCTATACACAGTAGCTGGTGTACATGTTGTCTTTGTTGTAGAGAGGTGCGTGGAAGTAGCAGACATACAAACTTCCATAGGTGTGGAAGTTGCCTTACTAAATCTTATCCGGATGTGGAAGTTGCCTTTTTCAAATCTTATCCAGGTGTATGGGCGCCGCCGACATAAATCGTCCACAGGTAAGTGAAAGTATCTTGATTGTCTTTCACCAGTTTAAATCTTTATTGAAAAGCATAGGATTTTTGTCTCAGAATGGGAGCCACGCAAACAGTAGAGATGTTAGACAATGATGTGCTGCTAATGGAGGCGCCGATTGGATCGGCTCGTCATATTATGCATACTAAGTACAGCACTTATGCGATAAGGTATTGTGATGTATGGTTTAAAATGACGATGAAGAGTGTTAGACCGTTTCCCAGAATTGGTAGTTTTGATAAAATTGTATTAGATAATGTCCGGGATCACATCAGTCTGATGCGCTCCCAGGAGAAAAAGGTTAAATATTGTGAATGTTTAAAATTGTGGCAGCATGAAGGGGATGCATGGCTTAAAAATGTGCAAGCGACGCAAACTAGCGTCGCGAGCACATTGCCAGACAATACATCCGTGATGCTAAACTGCAATACGGGTGAGCCGCAAAATGGCGCGCATGTGCAGCAAGGTAGCGTTGTGAAGAGTTTTGCCAGCAGTTCACGCTCACCTCCCCCACCTTATGTGGATGGAGGTGCAAGTACAGTTACCAAAAATAATCATAAAAATGTAACAAGCAATTTGTACCCTCTCTTAAACAACCATAAAGACAATGTTTATGATGTGGATGATGAGCCTATTGTAATGTCTGCCATTTCCCATGCTGTGCAAATGATAGATGCTGCATCACCACAATCACGAGTGGTGCTGCCATCTCCATCGGTAACAGCAAGGGAAGTGTTAATGCCCTCTGCACCCGTAGAGGAAGTTGTTCATACCATACGTAGCAGCAGCAGATTAAACCCCCTGCCAGGTAACCAGGTCAAAGGTAGCAGCGCTACCGGTCTGCATCCCATTCGGACAATAACCGTTCCAAATGGAAATGCAGATGCGAACGGTGTAGTGCTCACGAGGGAAGTAGTAATGCATTGTCCTTGGACAAGAGCAGAACTAAATTCCATCATAAATGATTTCCCCGATCCCAAAAAGGAACTAGCCAAATTTCAAAGATGTTTGAGAAATTTGGGTAGTTCACATGAGCCCACTAATAAAGATTGGCGTGTGGTGTTAAGGGCCTGTCTACTATGCAATACCAACGTGACAAAATTTATCACGGATTGTGTATTGGATGGTGACATTCCCTTAACAGACCAAGTAAACCAAGGTAACATTTCCCGCATTGTAACTCAATTGGGTATATATTTTCCAGTAGTAGTTAACTGGAACAAAATTTTCACCATTAAGCAAAAGGAGAGTGAATCTGCAGAAGATTATTGCGACCGGGCTCTGCAGGCTATCACCCAGTACACTGGGATAGAAGATATTAAAGATAGCACTCACCACAGGGGAATGATAGTCACGGTACTCGTGGATGGTCTGAAAGAGAGTTTAAAAACCCGGGTTCAGACCTCACAGCCTGGCTGTCGGGGACTCACAATAGATACCCTCATAGAAACCGCCATCGAACATGATAAAAACATCTCAAAGAAGAGAGAAGCCCAGAGCAAAAAACTAATGGCTGTCAGTATCCAAGCTCTGGAGGGAATGACGGTAACATCACAGCCAACAGACACACTTGCACACACACTCACTTCTGAACAAGTATGTGCTCTCACTAACCCCACTTAACAACATTCACAGCTCTATCCCACTAACCCGATACAACCACAGGTCCCATACTACTCACAAACTTCATATCAATACCCTTACCCTCCCTATCCTTACCCATATCCACCACCTTTACCCTCTGCTCAAACCTCACAACAACACGTCTTCACCCAATCCACGAACATGTTTTAACTGTAAACAAACAGGACACTTACAGTAAGTAGAAACTGTACAGTAAACAGAGTAGGAACCCCAAGTCAGAGAAGACCTGGATATCCCCATAAGGGATATGCACAGAGACCAGCAAATGTCCAGCAGGCACCAGCTCCAATTGTGGCCGTAAATGCTTTATTGGAGAATGGTAGCCAACGCTAGGGGTCAGGTCATACCTGTAGTCTACAGATAGTCAGGTTAGCGGGAAGTACTAGGGAAGAACCAGTCATGATGGTTGATGTAGCTGGTACTGAATATCCTTTTCTTGTAGACACAGGGGCGACCAGGTCAGTGATAAAATCTCCCGTTAATTTACAGGTGACCAACGAGACAGTACCAACAATGAGTGTAACAGGTAAAGTGGAACATTATCCTTTAACAAAGTCCACAGAGGTTACTATTGGGCCGTTGCATATCAGGCATTCTTTCTTTCTGGCTGCTGCGGCTCCTACTAACCTGCTGGGAAGAGACTTGTTATGTAAGATGGGATGTGTTATATACTGCACCCTTGATGGAGTATTTTTAGATATACCAGAGAGAGTTGCACAGGAGGTGCGGGATATATTGAACATTCCCCAAAGGATAATGTATCACTCTACAAGTTTAAATTAAAATCCATCCCAGGTAGATGAAATGTTGTCCCAAATTCCAGATTCCCTTTGGACTAAGGATGGACAGGACACTGGATTAATGGCAAACGTAAGCCCTGTAATGGTAAATTTAAAGGGTGGTAGGCAAGCTACAAAAATTCCCCAGTACCCACTAAAACAGGAGGTAGAATTAGGGGTTTTTCCAATAATTGAGCGATTATTGCAACTGGGAATTTTAGTTCGTACAGCTAGTATAGCCAACAGTCCCATTTTTCCAGTGAAAAAGAGTGGTGGGAGGGGTTATAGGCTGGTACAAGACCTTAGAGGTGTTAATAAGGTGGTAGAGAGCCAATTCCCTGTAGTGCCAAATCCATCTGTCATTCTGATGCAAATCCCACCAAATGCAACCCATTTCACTGTCATTGACCTCTGTTCTGCTTTCTTCTCTGTGCCTCTCCACCCTGACTGTCAGTATCTATTTGCATTTACATACAGAGGTTTACAATACACAAGGACATGGTTACCCCAAGGTTTCATAGACAGCCCCAGTATCTTCTCCCAGGCATTGCATAACTGTTTACAATCTTTTCAACCTGCCAATGGATCTGTTCTAATTCAATATGTGTATGATTTATTGCTATGTTCTGACTCATTTATGTCATGTTTAAATGATACTAAACTTTTGTTACTTCATCTCTCGCATACAGGACACAAAGTGGCTAAGGACAAACTACAGCCGTGCCAATCCAGAGTAAAATATTTGGGACACTGCCTAACCCAGGGTTTACGACATCTTACAACCGATAGAATCCAGGTCATACAAAACATGACACTGCCGCAGAATCAACAGCAAATTCGTACCTTCTTGGGAATGTGTGGATACTGTAGAATGTGGATCCCAGGTTTTTCTATTTTGGTCTTACCTTTATAGGAATTAGTCTCTTCCTCAAAGCCCGATCATGTCATACACACAGAGGAATCAGAGCAGGCATTCCTTAATCTTAAGGATAGTCTGACAAGTGCTCCTGCATTGGGAATACCTGATTATGAAAAACCTTTTGATTTGTATTGTACGGAAGCCGATGGTTGTGCTGCAGGTGTCCTTACACAAAAACATGGTGATGCCAGTAGGCCCGTAGCATACTACAGTGCCCAACTGGACACTGTGGCAAGATCACTCCCCACCTGTTTGAGAAGTGTAGCAGCTACCGCTCTATTGGTGAGTAAAAGTGAGGACGTAGTATTGGGTCATTATATGATTGTCTACACTCCCCATGCTGTATCTGCTCTGTTGAACTCAGCTCAAACCAGACACGTCTCTTCGGCTAGGTTTACCAAATGGGAACTAGCACTGATCGCACCCGCAAACATTACTGTTAAATGTTGCAGCACGCTGAATCCAGCAACGTATTTACCATATGTACAACATGATGTACAAAGGGTGGAAGGAGAGGAGTTGCTGGCGGGAGGTGAGTTCAGCAGACATAATGATACGCACGATTGTATGACATATCTGAATCAGACCTTTACTGCTAGACCTGACATACATGACACACCTTTAGAGAATGTGGATGTGACTTTTTATACGGATGGGAGTTGTCATAGACAAACAGACACAGGTGAAATATGTACAGGTTATGCTGTTGTAGATGACACAGACATCTTAGAACCTAAGCCTCTTGGTCCTCCTCACTCAACCCAGGTGGCAGAGTTAGTAGCACTAACTAGAGCGTGTGAACTGGCAGCAGGCAAATCTGCTCACATCTACACTGACTCGAGGTATGCGCTCGTGGTGATGCACGATTTTGGGGCTCTATGGCGTCTGAGAAATTTTATGACAGCAGCAGGCACAGCAGTTGCACATTCCCGACACATAAAACATCTTTTAGAAGCAATCCAACTGCCCAAAGTGGTGGCAGTAATTAAGTGTAAAGCCCATACATGTGAGGATGATCTGTTGTCACTGGGCAACAACAGAGCCGATGAAGCTGCAAAATGGGCAGCAGGGTTAAAAATGTTTTCTCCAACTGAAAAAATTATGTCTTTCCAAACAATTGATATGCTGAAATTAATTGAGATGCAAAATTTGTGTTCAATTCAGGAAAAATCCATTTGGAAGTCCAAGGGATGTGGGCAAGAGTCCTTCGGGCTCTGGAGGGACGGACAAGGTAAGCCAGTAGCCCCCACGGCATATTACCCCAGCCTGGCTGAGGCAGCACACGGTCTGACTCATCTGGGCAAACAGGGTATGTGCAAGTTGGTGAGAGCATACTGGTGCGCACCAGGTTTTTCTTCACAAGCAGAAGAGATAGCAATGTCCAGTCTGACCTGCTGGAGGAAGAACATAGGGAAAGCGATCCCTACCGAACCGTCCCACATTCCACCGACTGATGGACCTTTCCAGGTGATACAAATTGATTTCATCCAATTACCACCCTGCAGGAACCTTAAGTATGTATTAGTGTGCACAGATGTATTTTCTAACTGGGTTGAGGCCTACCCAGCGGCCACTAATATTGCTGCATTTACTGCCAAGAAAATAGTTCAGGAATTTGTATGCAGGTACATTATCCCTAAAATCATCGAGAGTGGCAGGGGTACTCATTTCACAGGTGATGTTTTTCAAAATATGTGTAAGCTGATGGGTATTAAATAGCCGACTTCATACCCCCTACCGACCGCAAGCTAGTGCCATGGTAGAGAGGATGAATGGGACTATTAAAAATAAGTTAAGTAAAATCATGACAGAAACTGGACTAGGATGGCCAGAAGCGTTGCCTTTGGTCCTACATAGCATATGGACCACTCCTAGACCCCCTCTAAATCTGTCCCCATTTGAAATACTGTTCGGTAGACAACCTCATTTGATTATAAGTCCACAGGAAGACCTTAAGGGTAACAACGAGGTAACTGTAAAGTATCTTATATCAATGAGTAAGCAGTTAAAGCAACAGCAGCAGAAACTGAAATTGTTGTCCCATGATATGCCTGAAACTAACTGTCATGATGTTGAACCAGGAGAATATGTAATGATCAGAAATTTCTTGCATTCAGGTTGTTTGACTGATCGGTGGGAAGGTCCGTACCAGGTGCTACTGACAAGTACTACATCTTTGAAGGTGGCCGAGAGAGATACCTGTGTCCATTCCACTCACTGCAAAAAGCTCAATCAACCGGTGGAGAAACAAGTCGGAGACAAGGCTGATAGTGTGGACCTGTCGCTCGCGAGCTTGTTCCGGGAGGATTGAAAAGGTTGTAGTGAGATGCCTGAACTAAAAGAAACTTGCAGGTTTTGTTGTGATAATGGACGGGCCTGCTGTGTTCATTTTCAGATTCTCTTTTAGAGTGCTCACCATCTTGGTCGGTTCGGGAATATCCAGTTTCTGTGATGGGAGACCAATCGAGGAAATGGGAGCTGATGGCAGTGCTGATAGAGTGGAGTCAGGAGGAGTGCAATGCCAATCAGGGGAGTGTCTGACCAATCTTAGTACTGTTATTGTTAAGAGAGCTGTCATTCCGGATACTCAGGGACGGTGTGGAGGTTTATCGTCTGAAGATTCCTGTATTTGTGAGCTATATGGGTCCCTAGTTGATGAGAACTGTATCCAACGGTGCCAACCTAAATATAATCCGTACTGGGGAGGGTATCCTTTAGAGGATTATCACAGCATGGTAGGCAAAGTGTTAAAACAAACTGAATGCTGGGTGTGTTCACATGTGCCACAGGGAAAGCATAATGTAGGGTTGGTGCCATTTCCGCTGAATATCACGGAAATTTTAGAATTACAGAAAGGGAAAACATTGGATGGAAAGTCCCTCTCATCCAAACCACCTCATTTCAAACTCTATCAATTCCAAGTAGAAAGATCACTTTTGTGTTTAAACATAACCAACCCCAATAAACCCGGGAGTTGGGAAGTGACGGGGAATAATCAGACGATGACCTTCTCACAGAGAGCTGATAATGAGTCCATAAACCATGAACTGTTACGCTCAATTAAATCTGGTGGGAAACATTTTAGGTATCGGTATACATTGAGTTCCACCAAAGAAATTATTGGTAAGGTGCCAGATGTTTATTGTGCTAAAATAATACAGCCAGA
The DNA here is from genome assembly GCA_031769625.1 of Taudactylus pleione. Lineage (NCBI taxonomy): Eukaryota > Metazoa > Chordata > Amphibia > Anura > Myobatrachidae > Taudactylus > Taudactylus pleione. The sequence goes on along the minus strand of JAUIMM010000963.1, from coordinate 71,019 downwards.
GACTTGCATGAACCAGATGGAAGACCCAGAAATAGGATTGTTTGCAAGGGAAATGTGCTTAATGATAATGATGCATACCATTCCTTATGTTCCCCCTGATAATGTATATTTCATATGTGGAAGAAAAGCGTATAAATGGCTCTCCCCAAGTTCCGAAGGTTTGTGTTACCTGGGAAGAGTAGTCCCAGAAGTTATGACCCTCACACATGTTGAAATGCTTGGTATACATAAGAACACACCATCACCATATCTTCACACGCAATATGAACACAGAGGCAAAAGAAATATGATACCTGGTGACGTGCATAAAGCCACTCAGTTAATCAGTGAAACAACTGGCTTTCAAGTTTTAGTCATATTGGATCCCACCAGGATTGCTCAGGGTACATTAAATTTTAGATATATTCAGGAACTTGCTAAATTGATAGATAATATCACCGAGATGTACGATGACACATTCAGGTATACAGGGAGAGAATTGCAAGCATACAAGAAAGAACTGGTGCAACACAGGCTAGTGTTGAATTATTTAACTGCTGTTATTGGAGGGTATTGCGTAACATTAGCCACCCAGTTTGGAGTAAAATGTTGCACCTATGTCACCAATGATACCAGCGACCCTAAGGAAGTGATAGAACGGAAGGTGGATGAAAAACTGCAGCTAAAATGGGAGTTTCGTAAGAACCATAACGCTTCAGTGGCTGAAGTAGGGGAAAAGAAAGAAGGATGGGTGTCATGGCTGAACCCAGTAAAATGGTTCTCAGGTCTAGGGGAATGGGTCCAGGAAGTGATCGCTAGCATAGGCAAAATCTTGATCCTTATACTAATTGTCATCATAGTAATTGGCATATGCGTCCGGTGTGTTCCTATTGTGTTGAAGTGTGGAAAATGTAAAAATGCAAGAACGAAACTATGATGGTGGTCAGAAATGACAATATGACTACCTGGGGGTATAAAGCAGGACTCCAGGTAACAGGATCTTGCTTGATCAACTTCACTATTTTCTTGATGGTTGCTGTTGCATCATTCCAGGCTCCACGTGCAATCTTCCAGTGATTATTCCCAGCATAATTCACCAGTGTGTACTCAGGGCCTGATTCAAAGCGGGTCGATGTTGTCCCAGTGCGCATGCGCACGATGGAGCCGGCACCGTTGTGCGCATGCGCGAGACCCGGATAGCGACGGGCAAACCGTCGCTCCGGGTCTCGCACCAAAGGGGGCGTGCTGTCCTGTATTTGGACCATCATAAGTGTACTCAGTACAACATCCGAGTACTGAATCCTAGTGACCTGTTCCAGTGATTATTCTGCACTAAGACTATCAGCTTGTACGCAGTATGTTATCCTGTACTGTTTTCCAGTGCACTTCTCCAGAGCTTATGCTGAGTCTACATCACCATTGAGTACTCAGTACATCATCCTGCATATAGATCTTCCTTGTGCACTCAGTACATCATCCTGTGTCTAGTTCTTCACTGTGCACTCAGTACATCGTCCTGCATTTAGATCTCCATTGTGCACTCAGTACATCATCCTGCATCTATATCTTCATTGTGCACTCAGGGGGTCATTCAGACCCGTTCGCAAGTGCAGGACGCTCGCAAGCGGGTCGATGTTCCCCCACTGCGCATGCGCACGACGGAGGGAGCTCCGTCGTGCGCATGCTTGAGACCCGGAGAGCGACGGGCTCTCCATCGCTCCGGGTCTCGCACCAAAGGGGGCATTCTGTCAATGTTGATTCTCATGGGAACGCCTACCGTCTGAAGCCGGCCAAAATAGGGCCGAAATCACTTCAGGGCTTGCGGCAGCGAGACCATACCGCAGGGTCTCTGTCGCAAGCCCGATGGTCGCGATGGTCAAGACCATCGCGACCATCATCATGGACGCTCGCATATGCTGTCGGTGGTCACTCACAGCTATGCGAGCGGCCAGGAGGCCGCTCCATTTTCATGGAGGAGGGCACTAATTCAGAGCAAGCGCTCTGGTCAGAGCGTTCGGCTCTGAATCAGGCCCTCAGTACATCATCCTGTGTCTGGCTCTTCAGTGTACACTCAGTACATCATCCTGCATCTAGATCTCCATTCTCATGGGAACGCCTCCGTTTGGGCAGCCACCCCCCCCGGCCCGCCCACCAAAGGGGGCGAGCTGTTACTTAACATCGACAGCATACCCCCTTTGTTGCGAGACTCAGAGCGAAAGATTGCCCGTCACTATCCGGGTCTCGCGCATGCACACGACGGAGACGGCTCCGTCGTGCGCATGCGCTCTGGGCCACCAGCGACCCAGTTGCGAGCACACAGCGCTTGCGACTGGCTCTGAATCAGGCCCTCAGTACATCATCCTGCATCTAGATCATCATTGTGCACTCAGTACATCGTCCTGTGTCTAGATCTCCATTGTGCACTCAGTACATCATCCTGCATCTAGATCTTCATTGTGCACTCAGTACATCGTCCTGTGTCTAGATCTCCATTGTGCTCTGAGTACATCTTCCTGCATCTAGATCTCCATTATGCTCTCAGTACATCTTCCTGCGTCTAGATCTCCATTGAACTCTCAGTACATCTTCCTGCATCTATATCTTCATTGTGCACTCAGTACATCGTCCTGCATCTAGATCTTCATTGTGCACTCAGTACACCTTCCTGTGTCTGGATCTTCATTGTGCACTCAGTACATCATCCTGTGTCTGGATCTCCATTGTATCCTCAGTACATCTTCCTGCATCTAGATCTCCATTGTGCACTCAGTACAAGGTCCTGCATCTAGATCTTCATTGTGCACTCAGTACATCTTCCTGCGTCTAGATCTCCATTGTGCACTCAGTACATCATCCTGTGTCTGGATCTCCATTGTCCGCTCAGCACATCTTCCTGTGTCTGGATCTCCATTGTGCACTCAGTACATCATCTAGTGTCTGGATCACCATTGTGCACTCAGTACATCGTCCTGCATCTAGATCTCCATTGTGGACTCAGTACATCGTCCTGTGTCTGAATCTCCATTGTGCACTCAGTACATCGTCCTGCGTCTAGATCACCATTGTGCACTCAGTACATCGTCCTGCATCTAGATCTCCATTGTGCACTCAGTACATCGTCCTGTGTCTGAATCTCCATTGTGCACTCAGTACATCGTAATGCATCTAGATCTTCATTGTGCATTCAGTAAATCTTCCTGTGTCTAGATCTCCCTTGTGCACTCAGCACATCTTCCTGTGTCTGGATCTCCATTGTGCACTCAGTACATCTTCCTGCATCTAGATCTTCATTGTGCACTCAGTACATCGTCCTGCATCTAGATCTCCATTGTGCACTCAGTACATCATCCTGTGTCTAGATCTTAATTGTGCACTCAGTATATCTTCCTCTGTCTGGATCTTCATTGTGCTCTCAGTACATCGTCCTGTGTCTAGATCTCCATTGTGCACTCAGTACATCGTCCTGCATCTAGATCTTCATTGTGCACTCAGTACATCTTCCTGTGTCTGGATCTTCACTGTGCTCTCAGTACATCTTCCTGTGTCTAGATCTCCATTGTGCACTCAGTACATCATCCTGCATCTGGATCTCCATTGTGCACTCAGTACATCATCCTGCATCTAGATCTCCATTGTGCACTCAGTATATCATCCTGTGTCTGGATCTCCATTGTGCGCTCTGCACATCGTCCTGCGTCTAGATCTTCATTGTGCACTCAGTACATCATCCTGGGTCTGGATCTCCATTGTGCGCTCAGCACATCGTCCTGCGTCTAGATCTTCATTGTGCACTCAGTACATCATCCTGGATCTAGATCTCCATTGTGCATTCAGTACATCATCCTGTGTCTGGATCACCATTGTGCACTCAGTACATCGTCCTGCATCTAGATCTTAATTGTGCACTCAGTACATCGTCCTGCATCTAGATCTTCATTGTGCACTCAGTACATCGTCCTGCATCTAGATCTTCATTGTGCATTCAGTACATCTTCCTGCGTCTAGATCTCCATTGTGCACTCAGCACATCTTCCTGTGTCTGGATCTCCATTGTGCACTCAGTACATCATCTAGTGTCTGGATCTTCATTGTGCACTCAGTACATCGTCCTGCATCTAGATCTCCATTGTGGACTCAGTACATCATCTAGTGTCTGGATCTTCATTGTGCACTCAGTACATCTTCCTGCATCTAGATCTTCATTGTGCACTCAGTACATCGTCCTGCATCTAGATCTCCATTGTGCACTCAGTACATCATCCTGTGTCTAGATCTTAATTGTGCACTCAGTATATCTTCCTGTGTCTGGATCTTCATTGTGCTCTCAGTACATCGTCCTGTGTCTAGATCTCCTTTGTGCACTCAGTACATCGTCCTGCATCTAGATCTTCATTGTGCACTCAGTACATCTTCCTGTGTCTGGATCTTCATTGTGCTCTCAGTACATCGTCCTGTGTCTAGATCTCCATTGTGCACTCAGTACATCATCCTGCATCTGGATCTCCATTGTGCACTCAGTACATCATCCTGTATCTAGATCTCCATTGTGCACTCAGTACATCATCCTGTGTCTGGATCTCCATTGTGCACTCTGCACATCTTCCTGTGTCTGGATCTCCATTGTGCACTCAGTACATCATCTAGTGTCTGGATCTACATTGTGCACTCAGTACATCGTCCTGCATCTAGATCTCCATTGTGCACTCAGTACATCATCCTGCATCTAGATCTCCATTGACCTCTCAGTACATCTTCCTGCATCTATATCTTCATTGTGCACTCGGCCTGATTCAGAGCCGGACGCAAGCAGCCGTACGCTCGTATGCATTTGATTTTTTTAAACCACGCATGCGTCCGTTTATCATTGCGCATGTGCGGCCATATCTTTGCTGTAATTTTTCTTTCGCTCGTATACACAGTGAACAGGAAGTGACCTATGTAATTTGATTGACAGAATGTTCCGTTTATGGGTGGTAACGGGGGTGGAGATGTGAAAACGTCAAGACGTTTTTTGGGCGTACATGTATTACCCTGAACGAACGTCCAATTTGGACGGTATTTTTGATACGTCACTGTGCGATCCAGTTTCCATTATTACTGCTCGTTCAGCTTGTGGTAGGGTGTTGGATCTCGCAAAGACGATGGTCTCTTCGTAGCTCCCTAAGCGAATCGATGTTTTGCTATTCTCCTTAAGAAGGCACAAGACCAATCACCTAATAATTGGTTCACTTGTTAGAAGGTGCTTTGCAATGGCCCTGATTTATTAGCTAAATTTAGAACGCCAAGTTGTGTTCCTATTTGAATGTGTTTTGAAATCACAGCAATCACCAAATAAATGTTTCACTTATGTTAAAAATGCTTGATGTTTTTGAGATATTCCGTACGCATGTTGTTGTCAGATTTCTGCAATTTTTTACATTTGGAAAAATCCAAAGTAATTAAATTAAAAAAAACAATTCACAAGAAAGGAGAGGGCAGTTTTGGGGTGCAAAAATATGGGTAAACACAGTGATGGAATTTTGGGGAATTAGCCAGTGCTGTCAACGCCTTTTCCCCCGCTTGGCTTGATGTTGGAGGGAGCATGACTTTGTCTGTCTGGTCGTGCGCCTGGCCTGGCCAGAGGTAGATGTTGTTTCCTCTGGCCTAGGTATAGGGCTTAGCACATTTGGAGGGATGGCTGTTGCGCCAGAGGTGGAGGGCCCTGATGTTCCGGCAGGAAGGGAGGCCGGCTCAAACATGCGCAGGCGGACGAGCTGCTCCAGGACATTAGCTATTCAGACATTGGCAGCAGCATTTTCCTCCAGTGCGTCCGCCACCCATAGCAGATTGGCGTCCATCCTCATCAGAATCTCGGTGTTCTTATCCGTTTTTTCATTGAGATCTGAGAGTAAAGGCCACTGCCTGCAAGGGGGAAGGCCCGGGACTGTCCACCACAGGGTCCCCAGCCAGATATACTGCTTCCTCCCCTGCGGAGGCAGCAGATCTACTGCTGCCAAAACTCAGTTCTGGAGCAGACTCGTCCTCTTCTATGCCTGTGTGAAAAAGATAGATAATACAAATCTTAGTACATTTGTAAATTTACTTAAACAAGTTTTTCAATCATTTTTTTAATTACCTACGGCAACATGTGGAGCCGCAAAGTCTGGCATGTCTGTGTCCATGTTGGACACGCCAAACACCTCCTCTTCCTGCACACACCCCTGTGCCAGCTCCTCCAAATCTGTTAGCTCCAATGACACAGGGGTTGGGCCACCACCTGTCCCCCCTGCATGCCTAGCCCTATCTGCCAATTTTTGTTTTAGCCGATATTTGAAGTCTCTCCATCTGTTGTTTAAAAATGTATGGTTAGATTTGTTCATAATATAATAAAAATTTGGAAATAGGTTACAGCATTTACGTACTGGCGTTTGACCTCTTTGTTTGAACGGACAAAGTCACCAACCCCATTGACAGCACTGGCTATTTCCTCACACAGTTTCCATCTCTGGGTTGCACCCATATTTCGGGGTGCCTGTGCCAGGTTATCAATGCACTTTTGCACCAAAGCCTACATCTCCTTTCTTGTGAATTGCGGCTGCCTTTTGCGTTTGGCCCTGGCCTGGGTACTAGGCCCCGCAGCCTCCTCATTCTCAGTCTCAACACCTTACAAAAAATTTAGAAAAAAAACATTATTTTTTTTTTGTTGGTGGTAACTTTAATTTTGGAGCTACTTACTGTGAGGTCCTGGATTTTGGCTTTGCTGCTGTTCAGTTGACATGATTAAACACTTGAATTCAGCTGACCCATTGGGGGCTCTCGTGATGTTTTTATAGATGCGTGTGCATTATACGGGCGCATCTATTGTGCGTCATTGATTTGAGCGGGAAAGTTCGGTCTATATAAGGGTTTTTTGTGGCCTTGTTTCGGGTTGGGTTGTTTGTAGTGGTTGTCATTGTCGTTTGAGAGTTAGTCGGAGTAGTGGTTGTTTGCGGAGAGTTTGGTGGATTTTTGGCGAGTTTTCTGTTGTTTATTTTCTTTTGCATTTTTGCATTTTTTTTTTTCCACAAATTTTTTTTTTGTTGAGGTAAGTTTTTGTGAACGAATTTTTGGCCGATTATAACTAGCAAATATTTTTTAAATTTTTAATATTAATACGTGTTTCCTTTGCTTTTATTTAGGTTTTTTTTTTACGTTTGGTGTTGTGGATCTCGTTTATTTTGGTGTTATCGTCTTTGTGCGGTTAGTGTTTTTTGTCATACATTAGACCCTGTTATTTTTATTAATTTTTCATGTTTATTTAAGGGGTCACACTATGCAGATAGGTGTACGTAAAAAATTTTTTTTTTTGGCAATGGTTTTTTGCCATTATAAATTTGAAATGTATTGCATATATTTTGTTCATCTCCTGTCTGTGGCTTAAGTGTACCATTAAGCATTATTTTGTAACCTGTATTTCGTATATTTTGTTCATCTCCTGTCTGTGGCTTAAGCGTACCATTAAGCATTATTTTGTAACCTGTATTGCGTATATTTTGTTCATCTCCTGTCTGTGGCTTAAGCATACCATTAAGCGTTATTTTGTAACCTGTATTGCATATATTTTGTTCATCTACTGTCTGTGGCTTAAGCGTACCATTGAGCGTTATTTTGTAACCTGTATTGCGTATATTTTGTACATCTCCTGTCTGTGGCTTAAGCGTACCATTAGCGTTATTTTGTAACCTGTATTGCATATATTTTGTTCATCTCCTGTCTGTCGCTTAAGCGTACATTACAATTTTCATGTACAATCCTAGAATAACAACATCATCTGTGTAGTGCATGCATTCTTTATATTTTAGTCTTAGCCTGTCTTTATTTTGTGTAAATTTTTACATTATTTATATGGAAAATCTAATTCGTAGGTTTACTTCAAGATGTCACTGCCCAACCCTGTAAGATTCTTCTTAATGTGTAAAAAAGAAAAGTATATTTTCTCATTGTTAAATTTTGAAAAATTAACTACATTGTCTAACATTTCAGATTGATGTTGGCGAATTATAGTGGCGATGGTCCACAACCCCGACCAACCTGAACATCCTCCTAGGTGTAGGCATTGTAGGCGTGCAAGGCCCCAGATATTTAGAACATGTGTCATCCTTTTTGGAATGCCTGATGATGTGGTCTTAAGGTGTTATCGCCTACCACCCCAAATCATCCTAGACACTCTTTCATTAATAGAGAGTGATCTTGAAAGGCAAATTAACAATCCAACAGCAATACCACCACTTACGCAGTTAATGTCGGTGTTACATTTTTGCGCCTCAGGATCCTTCCAGACCACAGTTGGCATCGTTGCTGGAATTTCCCAATCCTCCTTTTCAAGGATCCTGAGGGCGGTAATGGATGCACTATTTAAGCACCTCCATCATTTTATTAATATGCCATTGGATATGGGGTCCCTTAATGTGGTTAAGCAGAAATTTTTCGAAATTGCAGGCTTCCCACACATCATAGGGGTTGTGGACGGCACTCACATACCACTTCAGCCTCCAGCAGCACTGGTGGCAATATTTAGGAACCAAAATCATTTCCATTCAATGAATATAATGGTGGTATGTGATGCCTCCCTCCAGATCCTGTCCCTGAATGCCAAATTTCCAGGAAGTGCACATGATTCATTTGTCATCCGGCAATCAGGGTTTTGGCACAAATTAAACAACCTACAAGCTGGTGATGCATGGCTTCTGGGTAAGTGGTACCCTTAATTTTTAAAACAAACACTGTTGACTTAGAAATGGCACTGAATGTTTTTTTTTTCACAGGAGACAGTGGTTACCCTAGCACGCCCTGGCTGCTCACTCCTTATTTGGTTCCTACACCAGGGCCACAAAGTCAATATAATTCCGCACTTACTGCCACCAGGCAGGTGGTGGAGCGTTGCATTGGCCTTTTAATAGGCCCATTTCGATGCCTCCACCGCTCTGGTGGCGACCTCATGTATTTGCCGGCTATGGTTTCCAAAATTGTGGTCCTGTGTGGGATATTTCACAACATCACCATAAGGAGTGGTGTCCCAATGCAGCCGGAGGATGCCTTGCCTGAGGATGCCCCCCCCCCGAGGTTGGTCAGAGGAGAGTGTCAGGGGGGCCATACATGATGAGGTAGTTTCTCATTTTTTCAGGTATGTTATTTTCCTTTTTTTAACATTTGTTTACATTGGGCAGAAGGTAAATTATGTGTGTTAACTATTCTATGTTTTTAATTATAAAATGCTTCTTTTCTTGTTTTTTCCCAAACAAAACAACAACCTGCTTACTCCCTGAAATTGAACGACTGTGACAATAATGACTCAAAAATGAACTTAACACCTGGACAAATGTGTTTTTTTCCTGAATTTGGACAGTATGTTGGCATGCAACATCTTCAACCAGTTCTTGATTTTGTGATTTGTACTTTTGTGTGTATCTTTCTTTTTGTTTGTGATAATGTGTAATAAATTTTCTAAAACTTTATTGTTTTTTTTAAAGTTAAAAATACACCAAAAACCTTTAACAAATGGACAGTACCTCTGAAATTTGTTTCCAAGTTTAAAGTGTTTTTTTATTGGGGGGTTGTCAATTTTTTGTTGAAAAAAATGCATTAAACTACATAAGGGTATTCTAATGAACCATTATGGAGTTAATGTCAATTTACCAAAGATTAGAAAATTTAAGTTATGTCTCCAATTTCTGGAAATCCACTCAGACTGTATGTTATATCATTTTTTTTTTTACATTTTGGACCCTAAAATTGTCAAACTTTGCATTTTCATAAGCAAAAACACAAAACAAATGAAGCAAAAAACATTTAACACATGCAAACAAATTGATTGTCCCTGGTAGCTAATGTTTGAGGAAATAAATTAGATTTTTGAAATGTAAACATTTTTAATAACAAAATAAACCAAAAAACAATATTAATGTCGCAATAAGGACACCAAATGGTCCATGGCCACAAGAATGTGGATCAAATGGCCATACATATTGTGGAGTTCATCCAAAATAACATGGTCCCGCATCCTTGGCTCTGTTGAAAGAGAAATCTGTGTATTAATTTTTTTTTTTTTTAAACAAAAAAAGGACAGTATGATTTACCAAGAAAAAAAAATAACACACCATGCAAAATTTGAGAACAAAATATAGTGGTTAAAAGAAATCTCCTAAATTACCAATTGGCCCCCCCCACAAAAACAACAACAACATGAGAATAGTGGGTTGAACAATCACTTTGGCATCTGAAATAATCCTTACACAATTTGTATTTTAATATAATACAACAAATTAAAAAACCACAAGAAACTTGTATTGGGCTGTGGCATATGTGGTCATGAAAAAATTATTTTGTTAAAGAAGAATGTAGAACACCCCAAAAAAAAAATTTGAGGGACACCACAAATTTATTTTTTTTAAAAAAAGGAAGACATTGTAATGTTAAAAATGGACCTTAAATTTGACATTTAAACCAAATAAATAAAAACATGTGATGAATATCCCAAAAAAAACACATAATTGTTAAAATTGGTAATGACCTTAGATTGTATTCCAGGATACCACAGTGTATGCATATAGGGCACCTTTTCACAAATTACTTGCACATGTGTAAAAGAAATTACCAGCAGCTTCAGGGACAGGTTGGGCCAGATCCTCCTCCTCAGACGATGTTGGCCAATGGATGGAGGAATAAGGCAGGGTAATTTGAGATGGGGATAAAGGGGAGGGAGTTGAATAAAGAGTGGGTGGATCAGGGGAGGGTGTGGAAATGTGGATGGGGAGGACAGGGGAAATTTCGCATTGGGGTCTAGGAGAGGGATTTGAAAGAGGGATGTCCAGGTCAGGGGAGGGTGGCGAAATTTGGGAGGAGTGGGCAGGGGAGGACATGTGGGAGTTGGGGAAAGGGGTCGGGCAGGCCTCCGACGATGTCTCTGACTCCGCTCCTGACCTAAATGATGTATAGTTTTGAATAATACCAAATATGTATTCCCAAAAAAATTTGAAATGTAAAACATTAACCAAAAAAAAACAAACAATACATTTACATTAACAGGGTCTCATTTAGAAAAATAAAAATGCATACTGCACACATGCACACGCATTAATGCAAATTTACATTAGCAAAGACAAAAATAAGATTGACAGATATTTAAACATTCAAATATCCACTTACGCCTATGGATCCGCATCCGAAGATGCGCAAGCAGGTGCGGGGACCTGCGCCACAAATCGGACCAACGGCGCTCCAATTGTCCGACGATACCCCAAAGTACGCAGCCTCCGCCGCACCTCCGCGTACACCCGTCGCTTTAGGATGTTGGTGACGGGGGGCGGCCTATCCGTTATCCGCCTATCTATGATTTTGGTGAGCACCAGCAGCTCACGCCGTGTAAAAGCACTGGCTCTCATGATGGCAATGGTTTTTTTTTTTTTTTTTACACACATTAGTTTTATTACAGGGACCCCTAAATTTTGATTGGCTAATGTACTTTCAGAAATAACATGAACAATCCTATTGGTTAATGTGTGAGTCATGTGAACAACCCTTAAAAATATATTGTTACTTAGGATTGGCTTGATGCATTTTGGTGCGTTAGCAACAATCCGAACCAAAAAAAATGTAAATTAATTTCTATATTATAAACCAAATGAAAAAAACAAAAAACAAATAAACAGTCTTTGGAATTAAAAGAAACAACAAGTTTGCCCTTAAAAGCGGACGGATTCTACGGAACAAATTGTACACAAAAACAAACAATAAAGTTTATTGACATTCAAAACAACAAACAAGATTGAAAACATTCGACCAACAATTAAGTAAACTAAGGTAATGATTGGCACCAATCGATTCACGGATGTTTGCCGAACGAGAAACAAGGCAATGGACAAATGAAAGGCCTACTTCCGGTAGTACTTGTGCGAGCCAACACAACAAAAAAAAGAGTAGAGCCCTCGCTATTTCGGACGCTCGTTAGCTAGAGGAGGGGTTGGGGAAATATGGGGCGGAAGACTCGCTACGAGCGACCACACGTTCGAGCGCTTGATTTGACATTTTGACGGTCGTACCTACTGCGTGCGTACACAGTTTTCTATCCGGCTCTGAATCAGGCCCTCAGTACATTGTCCTGCATCTAGATCTCCATTGTGCACTCAGTACATTGTCCTGCATCTAGATCTTCATTGTGCACTCAGTACATCTTCCTGTGTCTGGATCTTCATTGTGCACTCAGTACATCGTCCTGCGTCTAGATCTCCATTGTGCACTCAGTACATCGTCCTGCATCTGGATCTCCATTGTGCACTCAGTACATCGTCCTGCGTCTAGATCTGCATTGTGCACTCAGTACATCGCCCTGCATCTAGATCTCCATTGTGCACTCAGTACATCGTCCTGCGTCTGGATCTCCGTTGTGCACTCAGTACATCGTTCTGCGTCTGGATCTCCATTGTGCACTCAGTACATCGTCCTGCGTCTGGATCTCCATTGTGCACTCAGTACATCGTCCTGCGTCTGGATCTCCATTGTGCACTCAGTACATCGTTCTGCGTCTGGATCTCCATTGTGCACTCAGTACATCGTCCTGCGTCTGGATCTCCATTGTGCACTCAGTACATCATCCAGCGTCTGGATCTCCATTGTGCACTCAGTACATCGTCCTGCGTCTAGATCTCCATTGTGCACTCAGTACATCGCTCTGCATCTAGATCTCCATTGTGCACTCAGTACATCATCCTGTGTCTAGACCTCCATTGTATTCTCAGTACATCTTCCTTTGTCTGGATCTCCATTGTGCACTCAGGCCCTCATTCAGACCCGCTCACAAGCACTATACGCTCGCAAGCGGGTTGATGGTGGGGCTTTGCGCACACACCGCGCATGCCACGCACGTGCACAAGCCCCGGAGCGAGTGAGAAATTCACTCGCTCCGGGGTTCGCGAGAAATAGGGCAGCTGTCGATGTTGATACTATAATGGAACCAATGGTACTGGTTATCGATCTGTAGCTGATTGAACAGGATATAAGAATCGATGGTACAGGATCTCCTGGATGGAACCAGATACTAGAGCCAGGAATGCAGCGAGATGAAAATCTGCACAGGAGTCGCTGAGTAGAACAAAATATCCACAAGAGCTCTCACTAATGCTTCTACAGATGTGCTGAAGACAACATTGCACTGGCAAGTGCTGTGTGCAGGGAGAATCCTTATATACACCTGGCTTGTCAGGGATTAGCTGCAGGCTTCATGTGACCACATACTGGTCTCCTGTTGGTGGAGATCCGGTCACCTGACCCAGACTGTCATGGCTGTGTCTTGGGAGTGTAATTTTAATGGAAAGTCAGTGACTGAGGGGCCTATTCATCATCGATAAATGGCCCGGTAACCATGTGGAAACACTAGTTTCTACAAATTTTGGTTACCGCGCCATTCATCACCAGGGGGCCAAATAGGACAATCCGATATTCAGAAAACTCAGAAAACTGAAAGTTTTTGGAGTTTGCTTGCAAAAACAAGCGTCATTTTCAGATGGTGCCTGTTCTCGGATCCCTGCTGATGAATAAACCCCTAAGACTGTATATGTATTACTTATGCTGGGGACACAGCGTGTTGGTGGGTGTGTACCCCCATATGTCTGTGAACAACGTGCCGGTATATCTGCAGATGGGTTGGGTATGGTATACCAGCGCTCGGATCCTGACGGTTAAAATCCCAACACCGGCATCCCGACAGGGTTAGGATAACGACACCTGTCAGTAGGTACCATAACCCCCCCTCTCCCTACCCCTAAACCTCTCTCCCCGATGCCTAATACTAACCTCCCCCTAGTGCCTAACTGGAACCCCTAATCCTAAACCTCCCTCTCTCCCACTATTTACCTTCACGATGCCAGCGGTCGGAATGCCAGCGGTCAGCATGCCAGCACTGGGATTCTGACAGGTGTTGGGATTCCCTTGCCGGTATTCTAATCACCGCCATCCCATGTGCCTGGATTTTGAACGCATCCCCTGCACATATATCAGTGTATCTGGCTGTGTGTAAGGGTGGTCCACCCTTGTGTAAGGACTGTCCGTACACTTGCTGTAGGGACTGAGGACCTCATTCTGAGTTTCTCGCAAGCGGCCATTTGCTCGTACGCGACCGATGTTAACAGACCTTGCATGTGTGCACTTTGTTGTGCGCATGTGCGTACGAGTCCTTGCGATCACAAAATCCGTCGCTTGTACTGCATACATGCCTACCCTCCCGGTTTTCGCGGGAGGCTCCCGATTTTTCGGGTAACCCCCCGCACCAACGGAAGGGTAGGCATTTCTCCCGCATTCTGCCCACTTCCTAGTGAAGTGGGTAGAATGAGGAGAATACCCGCGGCGATCGCGGGTCTCCGTGAAGGGGGCGGGGCTTAAGATGTGATTCTGCATGAATCACAGCATTTGGCCCCGCCCCCTATGTAAATAGACCCAATCGCGGCAGTTTTCCCGTGAGGGGGGCGGGGCTTAATGACGTGAATCGTTAGGCCCCGCCCCATCGGCCCCCTGCTGCTTCTCTTACCCGGGCTTCTCCCGGGAAGAGATTTATACAGGTAGGCAAGTATGTTGTACTGCTTGTGAGCAGGAAGTGACTCCCGATAGCTGATTGACAGGAAAGGCCGTTTGTGGTTGGTAACAGGTGAAGGTGCTTGTGAGTGGGGGAGTGGTTGTGCAAACGTGGGCGTGTCTGGCCACCAAAACGCCGTTTAAAGAGCATGCATAATTTACAAAGTAGCGTCATTGTACACGTCACCTGCATGTAGTACAGCCAGCGGTAATCGCTGTGCTTGCAGCAGGCTAAGACAACCCCAAGGGCTGCGAGCAGCTCCGATGGCTCTCGATGGTCCCGATTAATCCTTCATTTCCCGGAGATGACGTCTGTTGCGAGTGCCAAGGGGGTGTCTTTAGACACTTGCGAGCGCACTTTGCCGTAGCTCGCTAAAACACAGTGGGCGTCCTTACGAGACGCAATGCGAGCACTTCATTACAATATCCGGTACCTTTTTTGCCAGCGGGCGATGGCATCTTGCGAGAGATTCTGAATGAGGTACTGATTTCACAGCTGGGTAGGCAAATTCCAAAGCCCACCCAGCTTTGATCGTCAGGGCGACATGTCGAGCTGCCGATTGGCAAGTGTGTATACTTACCTGAATCGGTCGCTCGGTCGGTGCATTCAGCTGTCAAGTTGACCTAGTATGTACCCAGCTTAAGTCCAGGTGTCTGATGTAGCCTGTGATCCTGAGGAACAGCGACGATAGCAGGACATCCTTCGCCAGACCTGTCACTCACTGCTGACCACGTCCCACAGAAAGGTAATCACAGGCATCTTCTTCTCTCCCTGTCTCAGTTACTAGGGGGGCTGGACACTGTCGGTAGCTGCAGCTGTTCACACCCTACTCCGGACGCTGCAAAACGGGTTTCTGCCTCTTCTTACGTTGCCGGAGCTCACTCAGTTCCATATGGTGCAGCAGGAATTGCCTGGCCAAGACAGCCTATTCTCTCCTCCTCAACAGGTACCTGCAACTAGCATATAATGGCCCCATTCCCATAGCTCATGCTGGGTTACCATGGTGACCCAGCGCTTGTTCAGCAGTGGCTTTCCTGTGGCTGCTTAGAGATAGAGGGATGGGGCACTTTAGGGTGATACCCTACTACAATACAAAGAGATGGGTATCATATTATTAGGCCTTTGGAATTCCTGAGCCTATATTTGCACTGCCTCAGCTTGGTCCTTGAGGAGGCACCACAGCATATGAAACTGGAATTATTTGAGAGAGAAAGAGAGAGAGAAAGAGAGAGAGAAAGAGAGAGAGAGAGAGAAAGAGAGAGAGAGAAAGAGAAAGAGAGAAAAAGAGAGAGAAAGAGAGAGCCGGCACTGCAACAAGGCACTTCCTGCACCCCCTCCCTCAAGTAGCAAGAACAGGACCACCGTGGTTCGGCCCGCGCACACAGCATCCCTCCCTGCACCAGGTGACACCACGGGGTGGGACGCCACTGCATACTTGCCAACATTTATATTCTCCTCTTGTTGCCCGGGGAGGAGATGCAGGTGGACTGCGATGAGGAAGGGGGGATGTCAGACTTTTTGAATCATTAAATCCCGTCCCCTCACTGTAAGATGACAGGAATCCTGCATATTTAACTCGGGGGCGGGACCAAATGGCGCAATTCTCATATGATCCAGGCATTAGGCCCCACCCTCTACTGACGGACTCCCCAATCCCCAGGAAAATTACCTCCATTCTATCCACTTCAGCAGGAAGTAGGGGCGGGATGCGGGAGAAGTGCCTACATATCTGGTGTGTGTGTGTGCATGTGTGTGGTTACCTGACAAATGAGGAGCCTCCCACAGGTCCCGGGAGAGTAGGCATGTCTGATACACACACACAGGATCTGTTGTAAATATTGGTGTTGCAATGCTAAAGCATTTTCATTAGAATACAAAGTAGCATGAACATAATAACAACGTACTAAAAACTGAATATTACCTGCAAAAAAAACAGACTCTGATGTGTACCCAGCATGAGCTCATTAGCGACGAGACCAGCGGGGGTCCCGGCATGGACAAGTGCATACACAGCTGCCGATGTTGGGGACCATGCTGCATTCGGTGGCATGGCCCCCACCAATGATGTCACATGCAGGTCCGTCGGGCGATGTCATTCCAACCAGCCAACTAGTTGGATGTAAGTTGGTGTACGTACAGCTTTACATTCAACTCTAAATCAGCCCCTCCCTCCCAGTATGCTTTATAAATGATGGTAACTGTTGTCAACCCTGCAATATACTAGGTGCCACTAGATGGTGCTAGATATCCATGGTAAAGAAAGTTTATCCTCTGTGAGTTGTTATAACCTAATGGGGATATGGATGAAAGGATAAATAAGGTCTGGAAGACACATCGATATTTATTTTACTGAAGATCATGAATAAAAGAGAGAAACTGTTATTTTGTGCTCTATGGGGGGGAGGGGGGGTCCTTTACATTCAAGCTCCATCCACTCCTATTAGCTAATTACCCGACTCGCAGCAAGATGCGGCAGGGGATACAATAGTACCAGAACAATTCAGTATTGCTTCAGTGGCGGGACAGCTACTCCAGGAGGCAGCCGTCCTATCACCCCTCCCAGTACCACTTTCTACGTTACTTACTACTTGGTATTGACACTGGCAGGTAATGTAAGAGCTCATGTATGGGCACAGAGAGAGCCAGGGAAGGTGGAGGCACCCACACATACCCACACATTCTAATGGAAAGCGTTCCTGGCTCCAGTATCCTTACCATCAGCTCCAGACCGATAACCAGTACAAATTGGTTCCATTCTGGTATCCTGTATCATCAGCTCTAGTCCGATATTCTATACCATCGGTTCCATTCCAATATCCTGTACCATCGGTTCCATTCCAATATCCTGTACCATCAGTTCCAGTCCGATAACCAGTGTCACGATGAGACTCCAAATGCAAATGTCACACCTAGACTCAACTCCAGACCTTTTACCTGCTTAATTGATAATGAAATAACGAGGGAATAGCCCACACCTGTCCATGTAATAGCTTTTGAGTTGATAGTCCCGTTACTTTTGGCCCCTTAAAAAGTGGGAGTCACATATAGAAACCGTTGTAATTCCTACACCGTTCACCTGATTTGTATGTAATTACCCTCAAATTAAATCTGAAAGTCTGCAGGTAATGCACATCTTGTTTGTTTCATTTCAAAGCCATTGTGGTGGTGACTAGAGGCCAAAATATGACAATTCTGTCAATGTGTCAATATTTATGCACCTGACTGTATATATATATATATATATATATATATATATATATATACACCATTTCTTGCCCTCTTACACATAAATTGCAGGAGCAGCAGTTGTCAAATGAGAGCCACTACGCCCAGTGTCTTGATTTAAACGCCGTGGTTAAATAATGATGGATGAATTTTACAAAGCTCAAGCGGCTCTCAACATTTGTCATATATTAATATAGGGCCGCGTCCTGCGTATGGGTATGCATCAAAAGTGCACGCGCACGAAAGCACCACTGCGATCACACGGTGATCGCAGAGACCACGCAGGCCCATCGCAGAGTGATTGACAGGAAGTGAGCATTTGGTGGTGGTCTGCAATACGCAGGCGTGCCAGTGCATTTAAACGCAATTACATGGGTGTGCATAAATTAGCCACTGCGATGGCATATACACAGCCTGAGCTCTCACTGCGTACCAGAAGGTTAGCAATGTCTGAGTAAGGTCTGACCTTGTGCAAGTGTGCGTGAGGCTCCGATGTTACTTGATGGTACCGATATTTCGCAGACTTGCAAAGTGTTACGGATGTGAGTAGGGGGAAGTGGGTGTCCTTATGTTGGGCATAGCAATTGCAGACATTAGCATATTTTCGCAGTGAGACTGCGTGCATAATCGCAGCGGCTATCGCACTTGCGATCCGTACTGAGGGCCTGATTCAGCAAGGAACGCAGTTGCTTATACGCACGCAATCCGTTGATTCATTCACACTGCGCATGCGTGTACGCAGACCCATAGCAGAGTGATTGACAGGAAGGGCCTTTTGTGGGAGTTGACGGGGTTGGCCGAATGCAGGCATGTCAGCGCGTTTCAACGTCATTGCAGGGATGTGCATAAATTATCCACTGCGATACCAGAGGCCGCCTGAGGTGTCATAGCGTGCGCAAAAGTAAACAATTAAGTAAGGTCTGGGCTTCCCTAACTGTCCGATGTTCCTCGATGTTATTGATTGTTTCACTATGTTGGTCAAGTATACGGATGTGAGTAAGGGGAAGTGGGCGTCCTTATGTTAGGCTGCGATCGCAATGCGAATGCACACATTTACATGTCACCGCTGATATTAGCAACTGCGTTGCGTGTGTATAAGAAGAATAGCGATCCGTACTAATGGTCTCATTCAGACCTGCTCGCAAGTGCCTGTGCACTAGCGAGCGGGTCGATGTTGAGGCCCTGTGCACGCGCAGCGGCCGCACTGCTCGTGCGCAAGCCCCGGAGCGAGAGAGAAATTCTCTCGCTCCGGGGATTACTACAAAAGGGGCGGCTGTCCATGGTGATCGACAGCTCGCACTGTTTTGTAGGCGGGGTGGGGGGGTGGCTGGCCAAACGGAGGCGTTCCCGACAGAACGCCTGCCGTTTGGGGGCAGCCCCACTGACATCACTCGTGATGTCAGTGGTGAGCTTCCACCTCTAATAGAGCCGAAAGCTCACTGGGGCTTGCGGCAGATGAGACCCTACCACAAGGGTCTCTTCGCAAGCCCCGATGGTCGTGATGGTCTTGACCATCGCGACCATCAACCTGGCCGCTCGCTAAAGCTGTGGTCACCCACAGCCTGGCGAGCGGCCAGGGGGGCGGCTCTGAACATAGAAGTGGCCGCCCTCATTCAGAGCGAGCGCTCACATTTCGCGAGCGGCTCTGAATGAGGTCCTACTTTATTCCCATAATGTGGTCAATTATTTCCATATGCTCTTTACTCTGCTTGGGATAGTGCAAAGTAATCAGACTTCTGTGCAGGAAGGAATAGGAGAGAAGTATGCTACCTAGTTAGCAGGCCCAGCAACATATATTTGGTACAATGACGTCTTGAATTAGAGAGAAAGTCATGATACAGCAGTTTTGTGTATGTCCGAGGAACGATTCACAGTAATCTGGTGTCTCTAGCTGTCCCCCTAGTCTGGGGGTCCGACCGGCGGCTGGATACTGCCCTCCTGGAGATTTTGGATTGATTCCAAGAACGTTCTTAATATTGGAAATTTGTTTGTAGGTCTTAGTCCTCTGCGATTGTGGATCAAAAATATTTCTCCCTGCATGCGAGGCGGCTCCGTTCTTCATTAACCCTAAAAATATCCAGCATCTGGTCGTAATGCTCTGCAGACATCCACTTTCCATGTCCTGTTTCCAGATAGGACAGCATTGTGGTACACTAACAAATCATTCGTGTATATGGTTTCTCAGGAGCTAACGTGTGAAAGCTGAAAGTTTACTGGATCTATTGGAAAACGTTCGGCGTTCATACTCACATAGAATATTGGGCCTGATTCAGAGCCGTTCGCTATTTGCGGTCGTTCGTTCAAAAACAAGGGGTGGCTATTCAAATGATCCGTTCGCAAATTGCAGTCTGTTCACACCTCTAAGTCTGAACGAGCGAGCAAAACATACGCTCGTTTATTTGTTAAAAACGCCCCCTGGCCGCTCGCACCATACGTCATGTCCGCTATTTATTAGATTAATCGAGTACATCGAACAGCGTATGAACTGCTCGCTATTCTTGTGGTTGGTTTTTTCAACCGCTATTTTGCGAGCAGTTCTGAGTTAAAAAAAACCAAGTGACGTGGTCAATGACGCTGCTTTATTAATTATGCACTCCCTTAAAACGCCCGTTTTGACCTTTAAGCACGCCTGCGATCGGATCTCCACTCCCCATTTTCAAGCACCTTCCCCTGTTACCACCCACATACGCCTCATTCTGTCACTCAAAATAGCAGGCATTCGCTATATTGCGAGCACATGAATTTCGGCCGCACTGACTGGTTCGCGCATGCGTATAACGATCCGTACGCATGCGCAGATGTGCAAACATCGCTCGGAACGAGCGTACTGCCGCTAGCGAGTGGCTCTGAATGAGGGCCATTGTTATCTACGTTATCATGTATCGGAATGTGTCCAAAAATTGCAGAAGCTTTGATGTCCTTTGTAATTGTTAACATGGAAAAAAAATTTATCAGTTATTTTATCATTTTTATATCAATTGTTAAATGACATTTGTCAAACAAAGTAACAAGCGTTGGTGTAATCTGGGTCCCTCGGTGCCCACTGGGACCCTAACGGATGATACGGCTATGCTAGCATTTATATAATTACTAAGATTTGAGAAAAAGCCTAAGGTCAGTCGAATTCAGTTGTTCATAGATACAAGCTGCCTCAAGCAGAGGAACAGAGAATAAATACAGTGTAACAATTGCCTGTTTAGCATCATAGGTTGGATAAAAAACCTTTCTGACGCCAGAAATGACAATCAGACATTTCCTGGCTCAATCACACTAATTAAAGCTCTGGGTATGGTAGGATATGTCGGCAGTCATATGTCCACATTCATCACATAGACAGTGGTGAAATATTGACATGTTAGAATGTCGACATATGGTCCAGCGGTGACTTTCCTGCTCCAGACATCTGCAGTTTCCAGCGCGGCTTCCAGGTCTCCGCAGTCATGTGACTGCGACCTACGGGCCAGTGCTGTGATCCTCCGACATTCCGGTGAGTATTTCTTCCATAACCATAATCCCTAACGCTCCCTCTATTGCTTAACCCTAACACCTCCCTCCCCTACCCACAGCCTAAAAAGGGGGAGCGACTGGGGCGCTCGTCCCGGGGCCCCCACACATAAGGGACCCACATACCCACCAGGGGTTAAAGGGGCCAGAACAGGAGACAGAACCAGTTCCACCTCCTCCACCCCACTTAACCCCGGTGCCACAGGGAGGCTCCATTAGTCGGGCACCTGCTGACATTTTGTTACCAACGGCTGACCAGCCCGCAGCGCCAGCCAGAGGCCAGCTTCCGGCTCCCGCAGTGCACTATGGGAGAGATGTCATGACGTGACGTCTCTCCCATAGTTCCGAGGAGTGGTCAGCCGGACGGATCTGGGAGCGGGGCTTAAGGTAAGTATTGTGGGTTTTTTCTCCATATAGGCGGCTACACTACAGGGGGCGCTACAACAGGGGGCATTACTACTGGTGGCACTACTAAAGGGGCATTACTGCTTGGGCCATTACTATTGGAGGCACTACTAGAGGGAGCATTACTGCTGGTGCAGTACTGTTGGGGGCACTACTATTGGGGTAATTACTACTGGGGACACTACTTTTGGGGGCACTGCTAAAGAGGGCATTACTGCTGGGGCGTTACTATTGGGGGCACTACTACAGGGGGCATTACAACAGGGGGCATCGCTAGTGGGGCATTACTATAGCGGCACTACCACGGGGGGCACTACTAAAGGGGGCACTACTACTGGGGGCACTACTACTGGGGGCACTACTACAGGGGGCATTACTACTGGGAGCATTTCTACAGGAGGCATTACAACAGGGGGCATTACTATTGGGGCACTGCCACAGGAGGCAGGATCACAGGGGGCACTAATACTGGGGGCACTAGAAATGGGGGCATTTCATAGGGGGCACTGCATATGGGGCACCACCCCTGGGGGCACTACGACTATGGGGACTACTTAAAGGGCACCACTACTGTGGGCTCTGCATAAAAGACACTACCACTGTGGGCACTGCCACTACTAGGAGCACTGCATAAGGGGCACCACTACTGCGGGCACTGCATAAGGGGCACCACTACTGGGGGCACTACATGAGGGGCACCACGACTGGGGGCATTGCATAATGGGTACTAGTGGTGTGGGCATTGTACAAGAGCCACTACTACTGTGGGAATTAAGGGCCTGATTCAGACCCACTAGCAAGCGCTACACGCTCGCAAGCGGGTCGATGGTGGGGCACTGCGCACGTGCGGTGTGCGCAATGCGTGTACGCGAGCCCCGGAGCAAGTGAGAAATTCACTCGCTCAGGGGCTCGCTACAAACGGGACGGCTGTCGATGTTGATCGACAGCTCGCCCCGTTTTGTAGGCATTGAGGGGGGGGTGGCTTGACTATCAGAGGCATTCCTAAAGGAACGCCTGACATTTGTGGGCGGCCCTACTGACATCACCAGTGATGTCAGTAGTGAGCTTCCGGCTCTATTAGCCAGAAGCTCACTGTGGCTTGTGGCAGATGAGACCCTACCACAAGGGTCTCATCACAAGCCCGATGGTCGCAACCATCACCTGGCCGCTCGCATAAAAAAAGTGTCCGTCCTCATTCAGAGTGAGCGCTCGCTTTTTGCGAACGGCTCTGAATGAGGTCCTATGTGTACTAGTGGCACTACTACTGTGGGCATTGTGCATAAGGGGCACTAGTACTATGTGGTGTAATGTGAATCAGGGGCACTTTTTTCATGTGGAGCCTATGGGCTCCATTTTGCTAAAGGGGTTATGTCCTCCTTTCAGTATTTAACAAACAGCTCTAAGTTTAGCTTATCGCTGTTTGTCAATGTACCGCTTACGAGCGATACAGTCCCTATTGCACATACCTTCATTTCGTCCATATTTAATAGGGATCCCCACATGTTTGTTACCCAGGGGCCCCCACAGACCTTAATCCGGCTCTGAGCCTAATCCTCTCCTCCCCCTGCAGCCCAACCCTAAGCCCCTTTCCTTGCAATCTATCCCTAACCTCACCCCGCAACAAAACCCTAACCCTCCATCTTAACAGTTTATCACCATCCTCTTCCCTCAACCTATCCCTAACCCCGTTCGCAGCCCAGGTCTACAGGAACATGGCACCTGCACCTTGTTCCAGGTGAACTCTCTACTGTGCCATAAGGCCCCTGCATCTAGCTAGCAGGGTTCCTGGAGCACCATCCTGCAGCCATTATCGGTGCTGTAGTGTCGAACTGGCATTCTTCAGATGTACAGCTGCTCGGAACGCCCATAGGTTGTCAGTGGGCACTGCTCGGGTTATGATGGCATGCCTTCAGGGGCACAGGGGTGCACTTAAGTCCTGCTACAAGGCTGCTATTGCGCATGCACAAATCTCTGGGAAAATGGCCACTGCATCATTTCTCGGTGATTTCTGCTGCTCTACATCACCAGCCAACACGGGACTTCAGAGAGGTAAGTATAATTATATGGGCGCAGGATGTGGGGTGTGGGCCCGCACTGCGCACCTTACACACATTAAAGATATGCCAAATAGGGCTGCTGAGAGCAGAAAGAGTCCTGCGTACTGAGGGGTGTTACCATATTAGTGAGATTTGGCCATACCCCCTCCAAAGAAAAATGAAATATACAAAGTGGTGCAGCCTCAGCAGATGACCTGGGACCTCATTCAGAGCCGCTCGCAAAAAGCAAGCGCTCACTCTGAATGAGGGTGGCCGGCCTCCTGGCCGCTCGCTAAGCTGTGGGTGACCACCCACAGCTTTTGCGTGCGGCCAGGTGATGGTCGCGATGGTCGTGACCATCGGGCTTGCGACGAGACCCTTGTGGTAGGGTCTCGTCTACCGCAAGCCCCAGTGAGCTTCCTGCTCTAATAGAGCAGGAAGCTCATTACTGACATCACGAGTGATGTCAGTAGGGCCGCCCACAAACGGCAGGCGTTCCTTCAGGAACGCCTCTGTTTGTCCAGCCACCCCGGCACCCCGCCTACAAAATGGGGCAAGCTGTCGAGCAACATCGACAGCTGCCCCATGTGTAGTGAGCCCCGGAGCGAGTGAATTTCTCACTCGCTCCAGGGCTTGCGCACATGCACGGCATGTGCGGCACGTGCGCAGTGCCCCACCATCAACCCGCTTGCGAGCACATAGCACTTGTGAGCGGGTCTGATTGAGGGCCCTGGTCTCCTAAAACAATGGCAGAGAAAACAAAAAATATTTTGAGGCGCGGTCAGAATATTGAATTTAGGGCCTGATTCAGAGCCGCTTGTAAGCGGCAGTACGCTCGTTCAGATTGCGATGTTCGCACATCTGCGCATGCGTACGGTTTTTAATACGCATGCGTGAACCAGTCAGTGCGGCCGAAAATCGTTTGTTCGCTATATAGCGAGTGCCTGCTATTTTGAGTGACAGGAGGAGGCGTATGTGGGTGGTAACAGGGGAAGGTGCTTGAAAACGGGGAGTGGAGATCAGAACGCAGGCGTGCTTAAAGGTCAAAACGGGCATTTTAAGGGTGTGCATAATTAATAAAGCAGCGTCACTGACCACGTCACTTGGTTTTTTTTACTCTGACCTGCTCGCAAAATAGCGGTTGAAAAAACCAACCACAAGAATAGCGAGCAGTTCATACGCTGTTCGATGTACTCGATTAATCTATTAAATAGCGGACATGACGTATGGTGCGAGCGGCCAGGGGGCGTATTTTTCAAAATAACAACCGCAAGTTTTGCTCGCTCGTTCAGACTTAGAGGCGTGAACAGACCGCAATGAGCGAACGGTTCATTTGAATAGCCACCCTTGTTTTAGAACGAACGACCGCAAATAGCGAGCGGCTCTGAATGAGGGCCTTAATCCAAATATATATATAAAAAAAGTACAAATAATACAATATATCCAATACAATGAAACATAAGAGCGTATCCCCACTTAAAAACTCCTAATCATGATTTTAAGACATAGGCCCTCATTCAGAGCCACTCGCGAGCGGCTGTACGCTCGCAAGTGGGTCGATGGTCTGCACTGAGCATGCGCACGACGGAGGGAGCTCCGTCGTGCGCATGCGCCAGACACGACGAGCGAAGGACTTTCCTTCGCTCGTTGTGTCCGATCAAAGGGGGCGTGCTGTCAATGTTGATTGACAGCACGCCCCCTTTGGTGGGCGTGCCGGGGGCGTGCCTCCCTGACGGGGGCGTTCCCACGGGAACGCCTCCCGTCAGAAGCCGGCCCACTGACATCACTAGTGATGTCAGTGGGAGTGATTTTGGCTCTGATAGAGCCAAAATCACTCCGGAGCTTGCGGTTGAAAACCTCAACCGCAGGCTCCGGCTCGCAATTTCGATGGTCGCGATGGTCACTACCATCGCGGCCATCAAAATGCACGCTCGTATAGCCTGTGGGTGGTGACCCACAGCTATACGAGCGTCCAGAAGGACGCTCCATGAAAAAGGAGCACGGCCCTCATTCAGAGCGTGCGCTCTGCTCAGAGCGTACGGCTCTGAATGAGGGCCATAGGTCTATAATCATAAATGAGAGAAACTTCACATTATTAATGCAATTCCAAGTGCTTGTGTCCAGATAAAGAATAACACAGTTAACAGTCTAATATATATCCACCAGTGCGGAAAGATTGTGTCCAATGTACGGTCAAGGTTACTTTGTTTCCAATAGAGGCATATTTGTACAGGATTAATAACGCTTTGCAGAGACAAAGCTTCAGGTGCTCAGAGATTTGCTGAATTTCTTTCATTAGTAATGTAAAATAACATTCACTCTCCAACAATTGCTGTCACATGGAGACAAAACAGGCGCCTGATTCTCTGGTTCCATAACAGCCTTATATGTCACCAGGACATTCGTTTTCACAGATAATATAACTGTAGGTGTTTATGACCCGGCACAAACAATGTATTTAAGCAGTCTGCCATCTCTTTTTGTGCGGCCTCTCACACAAAATGCTGCTCTTGCTGTGTAAGGCTAATCGGCAGTGATACAGTCAATTAAAGGTTTATACCTCACCACCGCGGGCGCTCCGAATTAGCGGCTTAAGTTATGTACAGCCACGGGGGATGAGGTCGGTGTTGACCAATCAGTAGTTTCACCCAGATGTCTTTACACGTTTCTCCGCCTTTAGCAGTCTTGGAGGCTTCCTCATGGGCCTCTGTAATTACCTCCCTCTCAGCAACCATGACACCAATGTACCTGTCCTCACAATAAAGACTTTTTCCAATAGTGGAAATGTGTTTCTAACAGTCACCTTTAGGCCCCTTGTCCTGTGTGTGGTCTTTGATATCAAAAGATAATTGAACAAATCTTTGTATTAGTCCCCTGCATCTCACTACAGCCTCCTCCTTCTCACTACTGCCCCCTGATTCTCACTACAGCATCCTGCTTTTTACTCCTGCCCCCTGCATCTCACTACAGCCTCCTGCTTCTCACTACTGTCCCCTGCATCTCACTTCAGCCTCCTGCTTCTCACTACTGCCCCCTGCATCTCACTACAGCCTCCTGCTTTTTACTGCTGCCCCCTGCATCTCACTACAGCCTCCTGCTTCTCACTACTGCCCCCTGCATCTCACTACAGCCTCCTGCTTCTCACTACTGCCCCCTGCATCTCACTACAGCCTCCTGCTTTTTACTCCTGCCCCCTGCATCTCACTACAGCCTCCTGCTTCTCACTACTGCCCCCTGCATCTCACTACTGCCTCCTACATCTCACTACTGCCCCCTGCATCTCACTACTGCCTGCTACATCTCACTACTATCCCCGGCATCTCACTACAGCCTCCTGCTTCTCACTACTGTCCCCTGCATCTCACTACAGCCTCCTGCTTCTCACTACTGCCCCCTGCATCTCACTACAGCCCCCTGCATCTCACTACTGCCTCCTACATCTCACTACAGCCTCCTGCTTCTCACTACTGCCCCCTGCACCTCACTACAGCCTCCTGCTTCTCACTACTGTCCCCTGCATCTCACTACAGCCTCCTGCTTCTCACTACTGCCCCCTGCATCTCACTACAGCCTCCTGCTTCTCACTACTGCCCCCTGCATCTCACTACAGCCTCCTGCTTTTTACTGCTGCCCCCTGCATCTCACTACAGCCTCCTGCTTCTCACTACTGCCCCCTGCATCTCACTACAGCCTCCTGCTTCTCACTACTGCCCCCTGCATCTCACTACAGCCTCCTGCTTTTTACTCCTGCCCCCTGCATCTCACTACAGCCTCCTGCTTCTCATTACTGCCCACTGCATCTCACTACTGCCTCCTACATCTAACTACTGCCCCCTGCATCTCACTACTGCCTCCTACATCTCACTACAGCCTCCTGCTTCTCACTACTGCCCCCTGCATCTCACTACAGCCTCCTGCTTCTCACTACTGCCCCCTGCATCTCACTACTGCCCCCTGCATCTCACTACTGCCTCCTACATCTCACTACAGCCTCCTGCTTCTCACTACTGCCCCCTGCACCTCACTACAGCCTCCTGCTTCTCACTACTGTCCCCTGCATCTCACTACAGCCTCCTGCTTCTCACTACTGCCCCCTGCATCTCACTACTGCCCCCTGCATCTCACTACTGCCTCCTACATCTCACTACAGCCTCCTGCTTCTCGCTACTGTCCCCTGCATCACACTGCAGCCTGCTGCCTCTCACTACTGCCCCCTGCATCTCACTACTGCCCCCTGCTTCTAACTACTGCCCCCTGCATCTCATTACTGCCCCCTGCATCTCACTACTGCCTCCTACATCTCACTACAGCCTCCTGCTTCTCACTACTGCCCCCTGCATCTCACTACAGCATCCTGCTTTTTACTTTTACCCCCTGCATCTCACTACAGCCTCCTGCTTCTCATTACTGCTCCCTGCATCTCACTATAACCTCCTGCTTCTCACTACTGCCCCCTGTATCTCACTACAGCCTCCTGCTTCTCACTACAGCCCTCGGCATCTCACTACAGCCTCCTGCTTCTCACTACTGTCCCCTGCATCTCACTACTACCCCCTGCTTCTCACTACTGACCCCTGCATTTCACCACAGTCTCCTGCTTCTCACTAATGCCCCCTGCATCTCACTACTGCCTCCTGCTTCTCATTCCTGCCACTGCATCTCACTACAACCTCCTGCTTCTCAATACTGCCCCCTGCATCTCACTACAACCTCCTGCTTCTCACTACTGCCCCCTGCATCTCACTACAGCCTCCTGCTTCTCACTACAGCCTCCTGCTTCTCACTACTGCCACTTGCATCTCGCTACAGCCTCCTGCGTCTCACTACTGCCCCCTGCATCTCACTACAGCCTCCTGCTTTTTACTCCTGCCCCCTGCATCTCACTACAGCCTCCTGCTTCTCATTACTGCCCCCTGCATCTCACTACTGCCTCCTACATCTCACTACTGCCCCCTGCATCTCACTACTGCCTCCTACATCTCACTACTGTCCACTGCATCTCACTACAGCCTCCTGCTTCTCACTACTGTCCACTGCATCTCACTGCAGCCTCCTGCTTCTCACTACTGCCCTCGGCATCTCACTACAGCCTCCTGCTTCTCACTACTGTCCCCAGCATCTCACTACTACCCCCTGCTTCTCACTACTGACCCCTGCATTTCACCACAGTCTCCTGCTTCTCACTAATGCCCCCTGCATCTCACTACTGCCTCCTGCTTCTCATTCCTGCCACTGCATCTCACTACAACCTAGTGCTTCTCAATACTGCCCCCTGCATCTCACTACAACCTCCTGCTTCTCACTACTGCCCCCTGCATCTCACTACAGCCTCCTGCTTCTCACTACAGCCTCCTGCTTCTCACTACTGCCACTTGCATCTCGCTACAGCCTCCTGCGTCTCACTACTGCCCCCTGCATCTCACTACAGCCTCCTGCTTTTTACTCCTGCCCCCTGCATCTCACTACAGCCTCCTGCTTCTCACTACTGCCCCCTGCATCTCACTACTGCCTCCTACATCTCACTACTGCCCCCTGCATCTCACTACTGCCTCCTACATCTCACTACTGTCCCCTGCATCTCACTACAGCCTCCTGCTTCTCACTACTGTCCCCTGCATCTCACTGCAGCCTCCTGCTTCTCACTACTGCCCCCTGCATCTCACTACTGCCCCCTGCATCTCACTACTGCCTTCTACATCTCACTACAGCCTCCTGCTTCTCACTACTGCAACCTGCACCTCACTACAGCCTCCTGCTTCTCACTACTGTCCCCTGCATCTCACTACAGCCTCCTGCTTCTCACTACTGCCCCCTGCATCTCACTACTGCCCCCTGCATCTCACTACTGCCTCCTACATCTCACTACAGCCTCCTGCTTCTCGCTACTGTCCCCTGCATCTCACTGCAGCCTGCTGCCTCTCACTACTGCCCCCTGCATCTCACTACTGCCCCCTGCTTCTCACTACTGCCCCCTGCATCTCATTACTGCCCCCTGCATCTCACTACTGCCTCCTACATCTCACTCCAGCCTCCTGCTTCTCACAACTGCCCCCTGCATCTCACTACAGCATTCTGCTTTTTACTTATACCCCCTGCATCTCACTACAGCCTCCTGCTTCTCACTACTGCTCCCTGCATCTCACTTTAACCTCCTGCTTCTCACTACTGCCCCCTGCATCTCACTACAGCCTCCTGCTTCTCACTACTGCCCTCGGCATCTCACTACAGCCTCCTGCTTCTCACTACTGTCCCCTGCATCTCACTACTACCCCCTGCTTCTCACTACTGACCCCTGCATTTCACCACAGTCTCCTGCTTCTCACTAATGCCCCCTGCATCTCACTACAGCATCCTGCTTTTTACTTATACCCCCTGCATCTCACTACAGCCTCCTGCTTCTCACTACTGCCCCCTGCATCTCACTACAGCCTCCTGCTTCTCACTACTGCCCCCTGCATCTCACTACAGCCTCCTGCTTCTCACTACTGCCCTCGGCATCTCACTACAGCCTCCTGCTTCTCACTACTACCCCCTGCTTCTCACTACTGACCCCTGCATTTCACCACAGTCTCCTGCTTCTCACTAATGCCCCCTGCATCTCACTACTGCCTCCTGCTTCTCACTACTGCCCCCTGCATCTCACTACAGCCTCCTGCTTCTCAATACTGCCCCCTGCTTCTCACTACAGCCTCCTGCTTCTCACTACAGCCTCCTGCTTCTCACTACAACCTCCTGCTTCTCACTACTGCCACCTGCATCTCACTACAGCCTCCTGCTTCACAATACTGCCCCCTGCTTCTCACTACAGCCTCCTGCTTCTCACTACTGCCCCCTGCATCTCACTACAGCCTCCTGCTTCTCACTACTGCCCTCGGCATCTCACTACAGCCTCCTGCTTCTCACTACTACCCCCTGCTTCTCACTTCTGACCCCTGCATTTCACCACAGTCTCCTGCTTCTCACTAATGCCCCCTGCATCTCACTACTGCCTCCTGCTTCTCAATACTGCCCCCTGCTTCTCACTACAGCCTCCTGCTTCTCACTACAGCCTCCTGCTTCTCACTACAACCTCCTGCTTCTCACTACTGCCCCCTGCTTCTCACTACAGCCTCCTGCTTCTCACTACTTCCCCCTGCATCTCACTACAGCCTCCTGCTTCTCACTACTGCCCTCGGCATCTCACTACAGCCTCCTGCTTCTCACTACTACCCCCTGCTTCTCACTACTGACCCCTGCATTTCACCACAGTCTCCTGCTTCTCACTAATGCCCCCTGCATCTCACTACTGCCTCCTGCTTCTCACTACTGCCCCCTGCATCTCACTACAGCCTCCTGCTTCTCAATACTGCCCCCTGCTTCTCACTACAGCCTCCTGCTTCTCACTACAACCTCCTGCTTCTCTCTACTGCCACCTGCATCTCACTACAGCCTCCTGCTTCTCAATACTGCCCCCTGCTTCTCACTACAGCCTCCTGCTTCTCACTACTGCCCCCTGCATCTCACTACAGCCTCCTGCTTCTCATTACTGCCCTCGGCATCTCACTACAGCCTCCTGCTTCTCACTACTACCCCCTGCTTCTCACTACTGACCCCTGCATTTCACCACAGTCTCCTGCTTCTCACTAATGCCCCCTGCATCTCACTACAGCCTCCTGCTTCTCAATACTGCCCTCTGCTTCTCACTACAGCCTCCTGCTTCTCACTACAGCCTCCTGCTTCTCACTACTGCCACCTGCATCTCACTACAGCCTCCTGCTTCTCAATACTGCCCCCTGCTTCTCACTACAGCCTCCTGCTTCTCACTACTGCCCCCTGCATCTCACTACAGCCTCCTGCTTCTCACTACTGCCCTCGGCATCTCACTACAGCCTCCTGCTTCTCACTACTACCCCCTGCTTCTCACTACTGACCCCTGCATTTCACCACAGTCTCCTGCTTCTCACTAATGCCCCCTGCATCTCACTACAGCCTCCTGCTTCTCACTACAGCCTCCTGCTTCTCACTACAGCCTCCTGCTTCTCACTACAACCTCCTGCTTCTCACTACAGCCTCCTGCTTCTCACTACTGCACCCTGCTTCTCACTACAGCCTCCTGCTTCTCACTACTGCCCCCTGCATCTCACTACAGCCTCCTGCTTCTCACTACTGCCCTCGGCATCTCACTACAGCCTCCTGCTTCTCACTACTACCCCCTGCTTCTCACTACTGACCCCTGCATTTCACCACAGTCTCCTGCTTCTCACTAATGCCCCCTGCATCTCACTACAGCCTCCTGCTTCTCAATACTGCCCCCTGCTTCTCACTACAGCCTCCTGCTTCTCACTACAGCCTCCTGCTTCTCACTACAGCCTCCTGCTTCTCACTACTGCCACCTGCATCTCACTACAGCCTCCTGCTTCTCAATACTGCCCCCTGCTTCTCACTACAGCCTCCTGCTTCTCACTACTGCCCCCTGCATCTCACTACAGCCTCCTGCTTCTCACTACTGCCCTCGGCATCTCACTACAGCCTCCTGCTTCTCACTACTACCCCCTGCTTCTCACTACTGACCCTTGCATTTCATCACAGCCTCCTGCTTCTCACTACAACCTCCTGCTTCTCACTACTACCCTCTGCTTCTCACTACTGACCCCTGCATTTCACCACAGTCTCCTGCTTCTCACTAATGCCCCCTGCATCTCACTACTGCCTCCTGCTTCTCACTACTGCCCCCTGCATCTCACTACAGCCTCCTGCTTCTCAATACTGCCCCCTGCTTCTCACTACAGCCTCCTGCTTCTCACTACAGCCTCCGGCTTCTCACTACAACCTCCTGCTTCTCACTACTGCCACCTGCATCTCACTACAGCCTCCTGCTTCTCAATACTGCCCCCTGCTTCTTACTACAGCCTCCTGCTTCTCACTACTGCCCCCTGCATCTCACTACAGCCTCCTGCTTCTCACTACTGCCCTCGGCATCTCACTACAGCCTCCTGCTTCTCACTACTACCCCCTGCTTCTCACTACTGACCCCTGCATTTCACCACAGTCTCCTGCTTCTCACTAATGCCCGTGCTTCTCACTACAGCCTCCTGCTTCTCACTACTGTCCCCTGCATCTCACTACAGCCTCCTGCTTCTCACTACTGCCCTCGGCATCTCACTACAGCCTCCTGCTTCTCACTACTACCCCCTGCTTCTCACTACTGACCCCTCCATTTCACCACAGTCTCCTGCTTCTCACTAATGCCCCCTGCATCTCACTACAGCCTCCTGCTTCTCAATACTGCCCCCTGCTTCTCACTACAGCCTCCTGCTTCTCACTACAGCCTCCTGCTTCTCACTACAGCCTCCTGCTTCTCACTACAACCTCCTGCTTCTCACTACTGCCCCCTGCTTCTCACTACAGCCTCCTGCTTCTCACTACTGCCCCCTGCTTCTCACTACAGCCCCCTGCATCTCACTACAGCCTCCTGCTTCTCACTACTGCCCTCGGCATCTCACTACAGCCTCCTGCTTCTCACTACTACCCCCTGCTTCTCACTACTGACCCCTGCATTTCACCACAGTCTCCTGCTTCTCACTAATGCCCCGTGCTTCTCACTACAGCCTCCTGCTTCTCACTACTGCCCCCTGCATCTCACTACAGCCTCCTGCTTCTCACTACTGCCCTCGGCATCTCACTACAGCCTCCTGCTTCTCACTACTACCCCCTGCTTCTCACTACTGACCCCTGCATTTCACCACAGTCTCCTGCTTCTCACTAATGCCCCCTGCATCTCACTACAGCCTCCTGCTTCTCAATACTGCCCCCTGCTTCTCACTACAGCCTCCTGCTTCTCACTACAGCCTCCTGCTTCTCACTACAGCCTCCTGCTTCTCACTACAACCTCCTGCTTCTCACTACTGCCCCCTGCTTCTCACTACAGCCTCCTGCTTCTCACTACTGCCCCCTGCTTCTCACTACAGCCCCCTGCATCTCACTACAGCCTCCTGCTTCTCACTACTGCCCTCGGCATCTCACTACAGCCTCCTGCTTCTCACTACTGCCCCCTGCTGCTGCCCTGCAGCTGGCTGGGGCCCGGCCACTGGGATGTGCTGGGAAGGGCAGGAGGATCATGGATGAGAGATTTGTATTGCAGCTACTATAAGCATTATTAGCAGCATGTCCCCGGGGCTGGGGCACCTGTGCATATTTTCACAGCCTCCAAGCGCACCCCCCTCCCCAGCTGCAGGACATGGCGATGAGCTATGTCCTCCTTGCACAATGCACCCTGTATTTCCTGGCCTTCCAGTTGAGCTTAGTCAGAGTGGTGCCCCTGTCTGAGAACAGCGCCGACTTCCATGGGAGTTGCCTCCTGTTCACCGAGGGGAGTGGCTGAGTCAGGGCATGTAACAGAAAACTTGGGGCCCATTACACGGATATCTCTGGGGCCCCCTCCTCCCTCAACACAATCCACACATCCCTCCCAAGACAACATGTATCTATATCTATCGATACACACATATATATATATATATATATATATATATATATATAGTCATATGGTCAAAGGCAGCACACAGTATACTTAAATGCAAAAAAAAGAGGTGCAAGATCCATAAAAGCATCATAGATGAAAATAAAAATTATATTTTGAGTGCTGGTCTTTCCTATCTGTATTTGATGAGATATATATAAAACTTACCTCTACAAACCTCCCCTGGGACAGACAGTGGAGGTGCTGAGCTCTCGTGTGCTGGCCTGTCTGGGTGCCCGGCGGCGGTCCTTCCTGGCCACCTTGCCCCTCGGTGGATTGGACATTGCAGCAGCAGACCAGGATTAATGGTAAGCCCAGCACAGCCATGGAGCTTCAGACGCGGTGACGTCATGACGCTCTACGTTCACACACAGAAAGGGTTACCTTTGGCGTAGTGGGGCCCGAGGGGTAAAATGTTTTTTTTTTTATTCCTCAGTTACATGAGCCAGACCTGCGGCTGGTGGAGCCGTAAATTCTTTCTTTACTAACAGCCACGGACCCAGGGTAGGTGCTGCTTGTGCCCTGAACCCATGGGGCCCCTCAGAACCTCGGGGCCAGCACGAGAGTATCCCTTGTACCCCCCTGTGGCTGGGCCTTGGCTGAGTGGAAACATCACAATAGAGAGGGAGCACTTCACGGTGGAGGAGTGGTGGCTGGTGTCCACCTGCAGGTTCAGCATAAAGATGGACATCAGAATCTGATGGTATTGTTTTTACCATTCAATGGTGGCAGCCTGATGGTTGCCACCATCGAATGGAAGCCTTTTGATAGTGTTCTGATGATGTTTTTTTAAAAAAATGCCTGATAGCTATGCCTCCCCTGGCTACTGTGTCTGCATCAAGGCATCTTCATGGGTTCGCTGGAGGCTGCCTCTTACTCTCTGTCTGCCTCAGGCGTAACCTTGCTTGGTCTCTGACTCCCTCTCTGTAGGCTGCTGCTAAGCAACAGGGCACATTGCTATACCTGATTGGCTCTCACTGTCTCAGAGAGCCAATCAGAGTGCAGCCCTGGACCCTGCAGCAGCAGCAGTCAGTAAGTCACTCACACAGCACAACAGTTTTTTCTGTGACTTCCTTCATTCCAAGCCTCACTTTCAGATGCTCTTTTGCTGTTTCAGCACCGGCCAGCTCCTATACAGCAACTTGGTGCAATACTTTTCTGTGATTTGCTTCACTAAAATCGTCACTGGTTAGCACCATTTTGTCACCTAAATTGTCCTCGACCAATGTTGTATAGAATAATGAAACCCCATCAAAATCCGTATATTGGTTCAAGAGATTAGCCTGAATGAACAGACAGATTCCTAAACCGGGGACTTTATTTTATATACATAGAGATGGTTAATCAGAAAACCCTATTTCTTTTTTTGTTTTTTTAAACTTCTTTAGAAAAGAACCCTCCGATTTATTAATCATGAGGCCATTTCTGAATCCCTTCAAGATCTTCTCTGTCCCTATTTAAACTGAGTCTGATCCATATTCATGATGATTTCTAACTAGTGACTTATACAACGGTCATACTGTATTTGTGGGTGTGGTACATTTGGTCATAATGTCACATCATGCAGCCTGTCGACATACTTGGTATGTTGACATTGATGACATGCATGCAGGACCGGTTCTACACATTGTGGAGCTCAGGGCGTAAGCTCCCAGTTGAGCCCCCCCAAATAAAGAAATAACTTTTTTTAGATGGCATTCCTCTGCGCTTCCGGAAAGGGGGCTTGTCCTTGCGAGCACCCCCAATTCATTACACTGTGGGGCGTGCCCAGCACTTACGAAGGAGTTGGGCTTCCCCCAAGCTCTCCCCTCATGGCGAATAATTGCCATGTGCAGTAATGCGCCTTACACGGTATGTCTTACACAGTAATGCCCTTTATAACACATTATGCCACACGCAGTAATAACCTGTATAACACATTATGCCACATGCAGTAATGCCCTGTACAATACATTGTGCCACACACTGTAATTCCCTTTATAATACATTATCCCCAATTCAAATGACGCCACACAGCATTCCCTTATTCATGTTATAACACACAGTGGTGCCCCTTTAACACAATGCCCAAATTAGTGCCCCTTATACACAAGCCCCACAGTAGTAGTGCCCCTTACACAATGCCCACAGCAGTGGTGCCCCTTACACAATGGCCCCAGTAGTGGTGCACCCCATGCAGTACCCTCATTACAAGTGCCCGCAGTCGTAATGCCCACAGTAGTAGTGCCCCCATTGGTATTGTCCCCTATAGTAGTACCCCCATTTGTAATGCCCACAGTTGTAATGCCACCATTAGCATTGCCCTGCCCACAGTAGTAATGCCCCCTATAGTAGTGCACTGCCCACAGTAGTAATGCCCCCTATAGTAGTGCCCCCAGTAGTAATGCCCCCTATATAGTCCTGCCCCCAGTGCTGGTGCTTCTGAAAAAAATACAATTAAAGTACAAACACAATACTTACCTTAAACCCCGCTCCAGCGTCCACTGCCGACTGGTCCGGCCGCGGCATACTGCTCTCTGCGGGAGTGAGCTCCGGCTCCTCGGATACATGGGAGAGACGTCATGGGAGTGAGCTCCGGCTTTCGGCTGCTGCTGCAGGGAGGAGGCCGGGTGTCCACTTGTAACAAATCTCAGTGGGCGCCCGGCAAATGGAGCCTCCCTGCAGCGGCTAGTGGGGAGAGGGGACCAGCGCTGTTTTTTTTATTCATCTGGGGCCTCAGTGGCGCCCTCTAGGGGCCGGCGCTCCTGGCGACAGCCCTGTTAGCCCTCCCCTAGAACTGTCACTGCATGCATGGTTAAAATGTCAATAAAACGTCACTAGTGATCTAGTGCGGACTTACCTTGTATTGCGTGTCCAGCAGATCCAGTGATGTCTACCAGGTCCGGCTGTGACATCCTGATGACTTACGGCTGATCCTTCGGCATACTTACCGACTTTTAATCTGCCCTCTCCGGGAGAAGCAGCAGTCGGGCAGTGTTGGGGGCAGGGCCAGACCATTCGCATCATTAGGCGACTTCCGGGAGTGTAGGAATGTATGTCCTTCGGTGCTTCTAGCAGTAAGTATGACCATAACCCCTAGCCCATCGGGACAATGTACATCTTTAAGTCAGACCCTTAGTGTAGTACTCAGCAGAGGCAGAACTGCAGCCACGAGAGCCATAGCGCAGGGTTCTATGGGAGATCAGTAAGAGGTGGAGGCAGAAGCTCCTGTGACTGCGTCTATTGGCGGTCGCCTGTCTGCGACTGCCACTACCAGGTCTTTTCCTGGTGTACATCTGTGCATCAGAATGTGCAAGGACGTGAGGTGCCCACTGTCAGCGCCCGTACACGCAGTAATACCGATTGGTGCGTCCTTAGATGAAACTTGCCGGAGAGAGGAGGTGCTGGCACGGTTTGCTGATGGCCAATAGGATTCCTTGTGGGTGATGTTTCAGAGGGGATATATTTGGAGTGTAGGGGTCTTGTGCTTCCTCCTGGGTCCTGGAGCAGTTGGGTTTTCCTGCTCTTCAGTCTTAGGATCACTGTATTGTGCATCTTACTTATTTACTTACTCATCGTTCTTCTTCCCTGACGTTGTTTTATCTGTAAATTATAAACATGTCCAGCGAGAGGCGGACAAGGGACATTATGGCGGAACGACCTGAAGCCGGAGAACACGGGAGCTGCTATGGAGGACAGTTTGGATGACAAATGTAAAATTACATATAGGGGATGCGCTAATTAAAAAGAGGTCCCAGTGTGGCAGAACAATCAATGAGAACACCATCATTCAGATTTCTTAATATTTTACATTTTATATTACGCATAAAACATCATACATACATATAACATAAGAACATTATATTCTTAGAAGCTTAAGATATATTACTGACACAATTCTATACGAAAAGATAAATAAATAAAGTCTATAAGGTTACAAGTGACTAAAAATCCTTTAGCAGTTGTTAAACAAGAAAAGAAAATGTTTTGATTGCTACCAAGGCCCGTATTCAATTTGAGCGGAGCCGCGATAGTTCTTCGTCTCCCGGACTTTTCGCCCACATCGCGTGTTTTGCAGACGGAAAAGGATCGCTCGCGTGCCCGCTTATCCCCGTATTCAATTTAAAAGTAGGCGAAAACGGTACCAAGCGAAACTTAAACAAGCAGAAAGTACTGTCAGATTTGGGGAAATGAGCCTGACACCCCCAAAAGATGCTCTGACATGGGGGTTCCCTATGGTACCCCCCGATTTGGCTTGCTGGAGGTATTTGGTGTTTTTAAACGGGCTCAATAGCTGCTAAATAGCGTTTTTGTATAAGTGATGCAGAATAGTATTCAGAGGGTTGTTTTGCAGAAAATAACTTATCCCAGGAATTTTGGGGTACATGAAAATGGGGGTCAGCATATTTAAAAGTTGCTAAAGTTAAGTTTAAAAAATCGTGAAAAATCCACCTGCCGCGAGCCCCTGCAATGAAAAAAACACCTGCGGCATACTTGGGGACCCCCCCAGAGTCAAGTTTGCTAGTTTTTAACTTTGTCCCCCCAACTTTTTTTTTTGCCCCCAAAATCAAAGTGATTTTTTTGGGGTGTTCTTAAGTGATTTTTTAAATTTTTTGACACAGTTTACCTTTGGGGGACTGTCTGAAGGCTGCACGGGGGTTCCCGCAACGTTGCACCCCGAAACCCCAATTCTGCACTTTTTTCCGCCTGCTATTCATAGGCGGAAAGTCTTTCAAAATGAATACAGCGATACTTTTCCACCTGGCGAAATGACGTCATCGGCGAAAAGTTTCCGTGAAAAATACTTGCGAAAACGGCTTTTCGCTCCAAACTGAATACGGCCCTATATGTTCTTATTTTCACCACTGAGAGTTTTATAAGCAACGTTTCTGTAAGATAAGCTGACGTGCTGGATGCAAAGGATCCTCCTAGAATACACGGGTTATGAGCTGCTCCAATTTGAATATATATAAGTTGCAATATTAGAACATCTATAGCCCATATACTGTATGCTTGTCCAAGGTGATCAGTGTTAACTAGGGGTGAGCGGGTTCGGATTTCTGAAATCCGAACCCCCCCGAGCCCCCCCGATTCGAGTCCGATCCGAGTCAGGCTCGACTTTTCCCGCCTGACTCGGATCTGAAATCGAGGCAAAACGTCATCATCCCGCCTTCCGAGTCTCGCGGGTTTTGGATCCTATATAAGGTACCCGCGTCGGCGCCATTTTCTCACTCGGCTGTGGACAGTGAAGAGGGAGGGTGGGAGTTAGGGCTGTGTAGTGTAGTGTAGTGTAGTGCTGCTGTTGTCCACTACTTCAAAGTCCATAGGGGCTGGCTGTGTTGTGCTGTGCTGCTGTTGTTAATAGGGGCTGTGTCCACTACTTCAAAGTCCATAGGGGCTGGCTGGACTGTGTTGTGCAGTCAGTTCTCCATAGGGGCTGTGTCCACTCCAAAGTCCTGTGCAGTGTCCCAGTCCTAAAGGGGTGCTGTACTGTTGTCCAGGGGGTGCTCTGTCCATCAGGGGTGCTCCCCCCAAGTGCTAAAAAAATAATATATTTTCTGTGTTTGTGAATTGTGTGCGCAGTAGCCGCACGTGCATCAACAAAGTAGTGCCAAGCGTGCGCCTGTGTCATAAGTAAAGGGCCGGCTGGCTTGACCGTTAAAGGTGCTGTAACCCCCGAAAGTACACTCCAGTCCAAACCCCAAAAAAAATTATTTTCTGTGTTTGTGAATTGTGTGCGCAGTAGCCGCACGTGCATCAACAAAGTAGTGCCAAGCGTGCACCTGTGTCATAAGTAAAGGGCCAGCTGGCTTGACCGTTAAAGGGTGCTGTAACCCCCAAAGTACACTCCAGTCCAAACCAAAAAAAAAATTATTTTCTGTGTTTCTGAATTGTGTGCGCAGTAGCCGCACGTGCATCAACAAAGTAGTGCCAAGCGTGCGCCTGTGTCATAAGTAAAGGGCCGGCTGGCTTGACCGTTAAAGGGTGCTGTAACCCCCAAAGTACACTCCAGTCCAAACCAAAAAAAAAATTATTTTCTGTGTTTGTGAATTGTGTGCGCAGTAGCCGCACGTGCATCAACAAAGTAGTGCCAAGCGTGCGCCTGTGTCATAAGTAAAGGGCCGGCTGGCTTGACCGTTAAAGGGTGCTGTAAACCCCGAAAGTACACTCCAGTCCAAACCAAAAAAAAAATTATTTTCTGTGTTTGTGAATTGTGTGCGCAGTAGCCGCACGTGCATCAACAAAGTAGTGCCAAGCGTGCGCCTGTGTCATAAGTAAAGGGCCAGCTGGCTTGACCGTTAAAGGGTGCTGTAACCCCCAAAGTACACTCCAGTCCAAACCAAAAAAAAAATTATTTTCTGTGTTTCTGAATTGTGTGCGCAGTAGCCGCACGTGCATCAACAAAGTAGTGCCAAGCGTGCGCCTGTGTCATAAGTAAAGGGCCGGCTGGCTTGACCGTTAAAGGGTGCTGTAACCCCCAAAGCACACTCCAGTCCAA
Organism: Taudactylus pleione; assembly: GCA_031769625.1. NCBI lineage: Eukaryota > Metazoa > Chordata > Amphibia > Anura > Myobatrachidae > Taudactylus > Taudactylus pleione. The sequence goes on along the minus strand of JAUIMM010000963.1, from coordinate 30,313 downwards.
ACCAAAAAAATAATTATTTTCTGTGTTTGTGAATTGTGTGCGCAGTAGCCGCACGTGCATCAACAAAGTAGTGCCAAGCGTGCACCTGTGTCATAAGTAAAGGGCCGGCTGGCTTGACCGTTAAAGGGTGCTGTAACCCCCAAAGTACACTCCAGTCCAAACCAAAAAAATAATTATTTTCTGTGTTTGTGAATTGTGTGCGCAGTAGCCGCACGTGCATCAACAAAGTAGTGCCAAGCGTGCGCCTGTGTCATAAGTAAAGGGCCGGCTGGCTTGACCGTTAAAGGGTGCTGTAACCCCCGAAAGTACACTCCAGTCCAAACCAAAAAAAAAATTATTTTCTGTGTTTGTGAATTGTGTGCGCAGTAGTCGCACGTGCATCAACAAAGTAGTGCCAAGCGTGCGCCTGTGTCATAAGTAAAGGGCCAGCTGGCTTGACCGTTAAAGGGTGCTGTAACCCCCAAAGTACACTCCAGTCCAACCCAAAAAAAAAAATTATTTTCTGTGTTTCTGAATTGTGTGCGCAGTAGCCGCACGTGCATCAACAAAGTAGTGCCAAGCGTGCGCCTGTGTCATAAGTAAAGGGCCGGCTGGCTTGACCGTTAAGGGTGCTGTAACCCCCGAAAGTACACTCCAGTCCAAACCAAAAAAATAATTATTTTCTGTGTTTGTGAATTGTGTGCGCAGTAGCCGCACGTGCATCAACAAAGTAGTGCCAAGCGTGCGCCTGTGTCATAAGTAAAGGGCCAGCTGGCTTGACCGTTAAAGGGTGCTGTAACCCCCAAAGTACACTCCAGTCCAAACCAAAAAAAAAATTATTTTCTGTGTTTCTGAATTGTGTGCGCAGTAGCCGCACGTGCATCAACAAAGTAGTGCCAAGCGTGCGCCTGTGTCATAAGTAAAGGGCCGGCTGGCTTGACCGTTAAAGGGTGCTGTAACCCCCAAAGCACACTCCAGTCCAAACCAAAAAAATAATTATTTTCTGTGTTTGTGAATTGTGTGCGCAGTAGCCGCACGTGCATCAACAAAGTAGTGCCAAGCGTGCACCTGTGTCATAAGTAAAGGGCCGGCTGGCTTGACCGTTAAAGGGTGCTGTAACCCCCAAAGTACACTCCAGTCCAAACCAAAAAAATAATTATTTTCTGTGTTTGTGAATTGTGTGCGCAGTAGCCGCACGTGCATCAACAAAGTAGTGCCAAGCGTGCGCCTGTGTCATAAGTAAAGGGCCGGCTGGCTTGACCGTTAAAGGGTGCTGTAACCCCCGAAAGTACACTCCAGTCCAAACCAAAAAAAAAATTATTTTCTGTGTTTGTGAATTGTGTGCGCAGTAGTCGCACGTGCATCAACAAAGTAGTGCCAAGCGTGCGCCTGTGTCATAAGTAAAGGGCCAGCTGGCTTGACCGTTAAAGGGTGCTGTAACCCCCAAAGTACACTCCAGTCCAACCCAAAAAAAAAAATTATTTTCTGTGTTTCTGAATTGTGTGCGCAGTAGCCGCACGTGCATCAACAAAGTAGTGCCAAGCGTGCGCCTGTGTCATAAGTAAAGGGCCGGCTGGCTTGACCGTTAAGGGTGCTGTAACCCCCGAAAGTACACTCCAGTCCAAACCAAAAAAATAATTATTTTCTGTGTTTGTGAATTGTGTGCGCAGTAGCCGCACGTGCATCAACAAAGTAGTGCCAAGCGTGCGCCTGTGTCATAAGTAAAGGGCCGGCTGGCTTGACCGTTAAAGGGTGCTGTAACCCCCAAAGTACACTCCAGTTCAAACCAAAAAAAAAATTATTTTCTGTGTTTGTGAATTGTGTGCGCAGTAGCCGCACGTGCATCAACAAAGTAGTGCCAAGCGTGCGCCTGTGTCATAAGTAAAGGGCCGGCTGGCTTGACCGTTAAAGGGTGCTGTAACCCCCAAAGTACACTCCAGTCCAAACCAAAAAAATAATTATTTTCTGTGTTTGTGAATTGTGTGCGCAGTAGCCGCACGTGCATCAACAAAGTAGTGCCAAGCGTGCGCCTGTGTCATAAGTAAAGGGCCGGCTGGCTTGACCGTTAAAGGGTGCTGTAACCCCCGAAAGTACACTCCAGTCCAAACCAAAAAAAAAATTATTTTCTGTGTTTGTGAATTGTGTGCGCAGTAGCCGCACGTGTATCAACAAAGTAGTGCCAAGCGTGCGCCTGTGTCATAAGTAAAGGGCCGGCTGGCTTGACCGTTAAAGGGTGCTGTAACCCCCAAAGTACACTCCAGTCCAAACCAAAAAAATAATTATTTTCTGTGTTTGTGAATTGTGTGCGCAGTAGCCCCACGTGCATCAACAAAGTAGTGCCAAGCGTGCGCCTGTGTCATAAGTAAAGGGTCGGCTGGCTTGACCGTTAAAGGGTGCTGTAACCCCCGAAAATACACTCCAGTCCAAACCAAAAAAAAAATTATTTTCTGTGTTTGTGAATTGTGTGCGCAGTAGCCGCACGTGCATCAACAAAGTAGTGCCAAGCGTGCGCCTGTGTCATAAGTAAAGGGCCGGCAGGCTTGACTGTTAAGGGTGCTGTAACCCCCAAAAGTACACTCCAGTCCAAACCAAAAAAAAATTATTTTCTGTGTTTCTGAATTGTGTGCGCAGTAGCCGCACGTGCATCAACAAAGTAGTGCCAAGCGTGCGCCTGTGTCATAAGTAAAGGGCCGGCTGGCTTGACCGTTAAGGGTGCTGTAATCCCCGAAAGTACACTCCAGTCCAAACCAAAAAAAAAATTATTTTCTGTGTTTGTGAATTGTGTGCGCAGTAGCCGCACGTGCATCAACAAAGTAGTGCCAAGCGTGCGCCTGTGTCATAAGTAAAGGGCTGGCTGGCTTGACCATTAAGGGTGCTGTAACCCCCGAAAGTACACTCCAGTCCAAACCAAAAAAAAAAATATTTTCTGTGTTTGTGAATTGTGTGCGCAGTAGCCGCACGTGCATCAACAAAGTAGTGCCAAGCGTGCGCCTGTGTCCTAAGTAAAGGGCTGGCTGGCTTGACCGTTAAGTGTGCTTTAACCCCCAAAGTACACTCCAGTCCAACCCAAAAAAAAAATAATTTTCTGTGTTTCTGAATTGTGTGCGCAGTAGCCGCACGTGCATCAACAAAGTAGTGCCAAGCGTGCGCCTGTGTCATAAGTAAAGGGCCGGCTGGCTTGACCGTCAAAGGGTGCTGTAACCCCCAAAGTACACTCCAGTCCAAACCAAAAAAAAAATTATTTTCTGTGTTTGTGAATTGTGTGCGCAGTAGCCGCACGTGCATCAACAAAGTAGTGCCAAGCGTGCGCCTGTGTCATAAGTAAAGGGCCGGCTGGCTTGACCGTTAAAGGGTGCTGTAAACCCCGAAAGTACACTCCAGTCCAAACCAAAAAAAAAATTATTTTCTGTGTTTGTGAATTGTGTGCGCAGTAGCCGCACGTGCATCAACAAAGTAGTGCCAAGCGTGCGCCTGTGTCATAAGTAAAGGGCCAGCTGGCTTGACCATTAAAGGGTGCAGTAACCCCCAAAGTACACTCCAGTCCAAACCAAAAAAAAAATTATTTTCTGTGTTTCTGAATTGTGTGAGCAGTAGCCGCACGTGCATCAACAAAGTAGTGCCAAGCGTGCGCCTGTGTCATAAGTAAAGGGCCGGCTGGCTTGACCATTAAAGGGTGCTGTAACCCCCAAAGTACACTCCAGTCCAAACAAAAAAAAAATAATTTTCTGTGTTTGTGAATTGTGTGCGCAGTAGCCGCACGTGCATCAACAAAGTAGTGCCAAGCGTGCGCCTGTGTCATAAGTAAAGGGCCGGCTGGCTTGACCGTTAAAGGGTGCTGTAACCCCCAAAGCACACTCCAGTCCAAACCAAAAAAATAATTATTTTCTGTGTTTGTGAATTGTGTGCGCAGTAGCCGCACGTGCATCAACAAAGTAGTGCCAAGCGTGCACCTGTGTCATAAGTAAAGGGCCGGCTGGCTTGACCGTTAAAGGGTGCTGTAACCCCCAAAGTACACTCCAGTCCAAACCAAAAAAATAATTATTTTCTGTGTTTGTGAATTGTGTGCGCAGTAGCCGCACGTGCATCAACAAAGTAGTGCCAAGCGTGCGCCTGTGTCATAAGTAAAGGGCCGGCTGGCTTGACCGTTAAAGGGTGCTGTAACCCCCGAAAGTACACTCCAGTCCAAACCAAAAAAAAAATTATTTTCTGTGTTTGTGAATTGTGTGCGCAGTAGCCGCACGTGAATCAACAAAGTAGTGCCAAGCGTGCGCCTGTGTCATAAGTAAAGGGCCAGCTGGCTTGACCGTTAAAGGGTGCTGTAACCCCCAAAGTACACTCCAGTCCAACCCAAAAAAAAAATTATTTTCTGTGTTTCTGAATTGTGTGCGCAGTAGCCGCACGTGCATCAACAAAGTAGTGCCAAGCGTGCGCCTGTGTCATAAGTAAAGGGCCGGCTGGCTTGACCGTTAAGGGTGCTGTAACCCCCGAAAGTACACTCCAGTCCAAACCAAAAAAATAATTATTTTCTGTGTTTGTGAATTGTGTGCGCAGTAGCCGCACGTGCATCAACAAAATAGTGCCAAGCGTGCGCCTGTGTCATAAGTAAAGGGCCGGCTGGCTTGACCGTTAAAGGGTGCTGTCACCCCCAAAGTACACTCCAGTCCAAACCAAAAAAATAATTATTTTCTGTGTTTGTGAATTGTGTGCGCAGTAGCCGCACGTGCATCAACAAAGTAGTGCCAAGCGTGCGCCTGTGTCATAAGTAAAGGTCCGGCTGGCTTGACCGTTAAAGGGTGCTGTAACCCCCGAAAGTACACTCCAGTCCAAACCAAAAAAAAAATTATTTTCTGTGTTTGTGAATTGTGTGCGCAGTAGCTGCACGTGCATCAACAAAGTTGTGCCAAGCGTGCGCCTGTGTCATAAGTAAAGGGCCGGCTGGCTTGACCGTTAAGGGTGCAGTAACCCCCGAAAGTACACTCCAGTCCAAACCAAAAAAAAAATTATTTTCTGTGTTTGTGAATTGTGTGCGCAGTAGCCGCACGTGCAGTCCAAACCAAAAAAAAAAATATTTTCTGTGTTTGTGAATTGTGTGCGCAGTAGCCGCACGTGCATCAACAAAGTAGTGCCAAGCGTGCGCCTGTGTCATAAGTAAAGGGCCGGCTGGCTTGACCGTTAGGGTGCTGTAACCCCCGAAAGAACACTCCAGTCCAAACCAAAAAAATAGTTATTTTCTGTGTTTGTAAATTGTGTGCGCAGTAGCCGCACGTGCATCAACAAAGTAGTGCCAAGCATGCGCCTGTGTCATAAGTAAAGGGCCGGCTGGCTTGACCGTTAAAGGGTGCTGTAACCCCCGAAAGTACACTCCAGTCCAAACCAAAAAAATAATTATTTTCTGTGTTTGTGAATTGTGTGCGCAGTAGCCGCACGTGCATCAACAAAGTAGTGCCAAGCGTGCGCCTGTGTCATAAGAAAAGGGCCGGCTGGCTTGACCGTTAAAGGGTGCTGTAACCCAAGAAAGTACACTCCAGTCCAAACCAAAAAAAAAATTATTTTCTGTGTTTGTGAATTGTGTGCGCAGTAGCCGCACGTGCATCAACAAAGTAGTGCCAAACGTGCGCCTGTGTCATAAGTAAAGGGTCGGCTGGCTTGACCGTTAAAGGGTGCTGTAACCCCCAAAGTACACTCCAGTCCAAACCAAAAAAAAAATTATTTTCTGTTTGTGAATTGTGTGCGCAGTAGCCGCTTGTGCATCAACAAAGTAGTGCCAAGCGTGCGCCTGTGTCATAAGTAAAGGGCCGGCTGGCTTTACCGTTAAGGGTACTGTAACCCCTGAAAGTACACTCCAGTCCAAACCAAAAAAAAAAATATTTTCAGTGTTTGTGAATTGTGTGCGCAGTAGCCGCACGTGCATCAACAAAGTAGTGCCAAGCGTGCGCCTGTGTCATAAGTAAAGGGCCGGCTGGCTTGACCGTTAAGGGTGCTGTAACCCCCGAAAATACACTCCAGTCCAAACCAAAAAAAAAATTATTTTCTGTGTTTGTGAATTGTGTGCGCAGTAGCCGCACGTGCATCAAGAAAGTAGTGCCAAGCGTGCGCCTGTGTCATAAGTAAAGGGCCGGCTGGCTTGACCGTTAAGGGTGCTGTAACCCCCAAAAGTACACTCCAGTCCAAACCAAAAAAAAATTATTTTCTGTGTTTCTGAATTGTGTGCGCAGTAGCCGCACGTGCATCAACAAAGTAGTGCCAAGCGTGCGCCTGTGTCATAAGTAAAGGGCCGGCTGGCTTGACCGTTAAGGGTGCTGTAATCCCCGAAAGTACACTCCAGTCCAAACCAAAAAAAAAATTATTTTCTGTGTTTGTGAATTGTGTGCGCAGTAGCCGCACGTGCATCAACAAAGTAGTGCCAAGCGTGTGCCTGTGTCATAAGTAAAGGGCTGGCTGGCTTGACCGTTAAGGGTGCTGTAACCCCCGAAAGTACACTCCAGTCCAAACCAAAAAAAAAAATATTTTCTGTGTTTGTGAATTGTGTGCACAGTAGCCGCACGTGCATCAACAAAGTAGTGCCAAGCGTGCGCCTGTGTCCTAAGTAAAGGGCTGGCTGGCTTGACCGTTAAGGGTGCTTTAACCCCCAAAGTACACTCCAGTCCAACCCAAAAAAAAAAATAATTTTCTGTGTTTCTGAATTGTGTGCGCAGTAGCCGCACGTGCATCAACAAAGTAGTGCCAAGCGTGCGCCTGTGTCATAAGTAAAGGGCCGGCTGGCTTGACCATTAAGGGTGCTGTAACCCCCGAAAGTACACTCCAGTCCAAACCAAAAAAAAAATTATTTTCTGTGTTTGTGAATTGTGTGCGCAGTAGCTGCACGTCCATCAACAAAGTAGTGCCAAGCGTGCGCCTGTGTCATAAGTAAAGGGCCGGCTGGCTTGACCGTTAAAGGGTGCTGTAACCCCCGAAAGTACACTCCAGTTCAAACCAAACAAAAAATTATTTTCTGTGTTTGTGAATTGTGTGCGCAGTAGTCGCACGTGCATCAACAAAGTAGTGCCAAGCGTGCGCCTGTGTCATAAGTAAAGGGCCGTCTGGCTTGACCGTTAAAGGGTGCTGTAACCCCCAAAGTACACTCCAGTCCAAATCAAAAAAATAATTATTTTCTGTGTTTGTGAATTGTGTGCGCAGTAGCCGCACGTGCAGTCCAAACCAAAAAAAAAAATTATTTTCTGTGTTTGTGAATTGTGTGCGCAGTAGCCGCACGTGCATCAACAAAGTAGTGCCAAGCGTGCGCCTGTGTCATAAGTAAAGGGTCGGCTGGCTTGACCGTTAAAGAATGCTGTAACCCCCGAAAGTACACTCCAGTCCAAACCAAAAAAAAATTATTTTCTGTGTTTGTGAATTGTGTGCGCAGTAGCCGCACGTGCAGTCCAAACCAAAAAAAATAATTATTTACTGTGTTTGTGAATTGTGTGCGCAGTAGCCGCACGTGCATCAACAAAGTAGTGCCAAGCGTGCGCCTGTGTCATAAGTAAAGGGCCGGCTGGCCTGACCGTTAAGGGTGCTGTAACCCCCAAAAGTACACTCCAGTCCAAACCAAAAAAAAAATTATTTTCTGTGTTTGTGAATTGTGTGCGCAGTAGCCGCACGTGCATCAACAAAGTAGTGCCAAGCGTGCGCCTGTGTCATAAGTAAAGGGCTGGCTGGCTTGACCGTTAAGGGTGCTGTAACCCCCGAAAGTACACTCCAGTCCAAACCAAAAAAAAATTTATTTTCTGTGTTTGTGAATTGTGTGCGCAGTAGCCGCACGTGCATCAACAAAGTAGTGCCAAGCGTGCGCCTGTGTCATAAGTAAAGGGCCAGCTGGCTTGACCGTTAAGGGTGCTGTAACCCCCAAAAGTACACTCCAGTCCAAACCAAAAAAAAAATTATTTTCTGTGTTTCTGAATTGTGTGCGCATTAGCCGCACGTGCATCAACAAATTAGTGCCAAGCGTGCGCCTGTGTCATAAGTAAAGGGCCGGCTGGCTTGACCGTTAAGGGTGCTGTAATCCCCGAAAGTACACTCCAGTCCAAACCAAAAAAAAAATTATTTTCTGTGTTTGTGAATTGTGTGCGCAGTAGCCGCACGTCCATCAACAAAGTAGTGCCAAGCCTGCGCCTGTGTCATAAGTAAAGGGCCGGCTGGCTTGACCGTTAAAGGGTGCTGTAACCCCCAAAGTACACTCCAGTTCAAACCAAAAAAAAAATTATTTTCTGTGTTTCTGAATTGTGTGCGCAGTAGCCGCACGTGCATCAACAAAGTAGTGCCAAGCGTGCGTCTGTGTCATAAGTAAAGGGCCGGCCTGCTTGACCATTAAAGGGTGCTGTAACCCCCAAAGTACACTCCAGTCCAAACCAAAAAAAAAATTATTTTCTGATTGTGAATTGTGTGCGCAGTAGCCGCACGTGCAGTCCAAACCAAAAAAAAAAATTATTTACTGTGTTTGTGAATTGTGTGAGCAGTAGCCGCACGTGCATCAACAAATTAGTGCCAAGCGTGCGCCTGTGTCATAAGTAAAGGGTCGGCTGGCTTGACCGTTAAAGGGTGCTGTAACCTCCAAAGTACACTCCAGTCCAAACCAAAAAAAAAATTATTTTCTGATTGTGAATTGTGTGCGCAGTAGCCGCACGTGCATCATCAAAGTAGTGCCAAGCGTGCGCCTATGTCATAAGTAAAGGGCCGGCTGGCTTGACCGTTAAGGGTGCTGTAACCCCCGAAAGTACACTCCAGTCCAAACCAAAAAAAAAATTATTTTCTGTGTTTGTGAATTGTGTGCGCAGTAACCGCACGTGCATCAACATAGTAGTGCCAAGCGTGCGCCTGTGTCATAAGTAAAGGGTCGGCTGGCTTGACCGTTAAAGGGTGCTGTAACCCCCGAAAGTACACTCCAGTCCAAACCAAAAAAAAATTATTTTCTGTGTTTGTGAATTGTGTGCGCATTAGCCGCACGTGCAGTCCAAACCAAAAAAAAAAATTATTTACTGTGTTAGTGAATTGTGTGCGCAGTAGCCGCACGTGCATCAACAAAGTAGTGCCAACCGTGCGCCTGTGTCATAAGTAAAGGGTCGGCTGGCTTGACCGTTAAAGGGTGCTGTAACCCCCAAAGTACACTCCAGTCCAAACCAAAAAAATAATTATTTTCTGTTTGTGAATTGTGTGCGCAGTAGCCGCACGTGCATCAACAAAGTAGTGCCAAGCGTGCGCCTGTGTCATAAGTAAAGGGCCGGCTGGCTTGACCGTTAAGGGTGCTGTAACCCCCGAAAGTACACTCTAGTCCAAACCAAAAAAAAAATTATTTTCTGTGTTTGTGAATTGTGTGCGCAGTAGCCGCACGTGCATCAACAAAGTAGTGCCAAGCGTGCGCCTGTGTCATAAGTAAAGGGCCGGCTGGCTTGACCATTAAGGGTGCTGTAATACCCGAAAGTACACTCCAGTCCAAACCAAAAAAAAAATTATTTTCTGTGTTTGTGAATTGTGTGCGCAGTAGCCGCACGTGCATCAACAAAGTAGTGCCAAGCGTGCGCCTGTGTCATAAGTAAAGGGACGGCTGGCTTGACCGTTAAGGGTGCTGTAACCCCCAAAGTACACTCCAGTCCAACCCAAAAAAATAATAATTTTCTGTGTTTCTGAATTGTGTGCGCAGTAGCTGCACATGCATCAACAAAGTAGTGCCAAGCGTGCGCCTGTGTCATAAGTAAAGGGCCGGCTGGCTTGACCGTTAAGGGTGCTGTAACCCCCAAAGTACACTCCAGTCCAACCCAAAAAAATAATAATTTTCTGTGTTTCTGAATTGTGTGCGCAGTAGCCGCACGTGCATCAACAAGTAGTGCCAAGCGTGCGCCTGTGTCATAAGTAAAGGGCCGGCTGGCTTGACCGTTAAGGGTGCTGTAACCCCCGAAAGTACACTCCAGTCCAAACCAAAAAAAAAATTATTTTCTGTGTTTGTGAATTGTGTGCGCAGTAGTCGCACGTGCATCAACAAAGTAGTGCCAAGCGTGCGCCTGTGTCATAAGTAAAGGGCCGGCTGGCTTGACCGTTAAAGGGTGCTGTAACCCCCAAAGTACACTCCAGTCCAAACCAAAAGAAAATTATTTTCTGTGTTTGTGAATTGTGTGCGCAGTAGCCGCACGTGCAGTCCAAACCTAAAAAAAAAATTATTTACTGTGTTTGTGAATTGTGTGCACAGTAGCCGCACGTGCATCAACAAAGTAGTGCCAAGCGTGCGCCTGTGTCATAAGTAAAGGGTCGGCTGGCTTGACCGTTAAAGGGTGCTGTAACCCCCAAAGTACACTCCAGTCCAAACCAAAAAAAAAATTATTTTCTGTTTGAAAATTGTGTGCGCAGTAGCCGCACGTGCATCAACAAAGTAGTGCCAAGTGTGCGCCTGTGTCATAAGTAAAGGGCCAGCTGGCTTGACCGTTAAGGGTGCTGTAACCCCCAAAGTACACTCCAGTCCAACCCAAAAAAATAATAATTTTCTGTGTTTCTGAATTGTGTGCGCAGTAGCCGCACGTGCATCAACAAAGTAGTGCCAAGCGTGCGCCTGTGTCATAAGTAAAGGGCCGGCTGGCTTGACTGTTAAGGGTGCTGTAACCCCCGAAAGTACACTCCAGTCCAAACCAAAAAAAAAATTATTTTCTGTGTTTGTGAATTGTGTGCGCAGTAGCCGCACGTGCATCAACAATGTAGTGCCAAGCGTGCGCCTGTGTCATAAGTAAAGGGCCGGCTGGCTTGACCGTTAAAGGGTGCTGTAACCCCCAAAGTACACTCCAGTCCAAACCAAAAAAAAATTATTTTCTGTGTTTGTGAATTGTGTGCGCAGTAGCCGCACGTGCAGTCCAAACCAAAAAAAAAAATTATTTACTGTGTTTGTGAATTGTGTGCGCAGTAGCCGCACGTGCATCAACAAAGTAGTGCCAAGCGTGCGCCTGTGTCAAAAGTAAAGGGTCGGCTGGCTTGACCGTTAAAGGGTGCTGTAACCCCCAAAGTACACTCCAGTCCAAACCAAAAAAAAAATTATTTTCTGTTTGTGAATTGTGTGCGCAGTAGCCGCACGTGCATCAACAAAGTAGTGCCAAGCGTGCGCCTGTGTCATAAGTAAAGGGCTGGCTGGCTTGACCGTTAAGGGTGCTGTAACCCCCGAAAGTACACTCCAGTCCAAACCAAAAAAAAAATTATTTTCTGTGTTTGTGAATTGTGTGCGCAGTAGCCGCACGTGCATCAACAAAGTAGTGCCAAGCGTGCGCCTGTGTCATAAGTAAAGGGCCGGCTGGCTTGACCGTTAAGGGTGCTGTAACCCCCAAAGTACACTCCAGTCCAACCCCAAAAAAAAATAATTTTCTGTGTTTCTGAATTGTGTGCGCAGTAGCCGCACGTGCATCAACAAAGTAGTGCCAAGCGTGCGCCTGTGTCATAAGTAAAGGGCCGGCTGGCTTGACCGTTAAGGGTGCTGTAACCCCCGAAAGTACACTCCAGTCCAAACCAAAAAAAAAATTATTTTCTGTGTTTGTGAATTGTGTGCGCAGTAGCCGCACGTCCATCAACAAAGTAGTGCCAAGCGTGCGCCTGTGTCATAAGTAAAGGGCCGGCTGGCTTGACCGTTAAAGGGTGCTGTAACCCCCAAAGTACACTCCAGTTCAAACCAAAAAAAAAAAAATTTTCTGTGTTTGCGAATTGTGTGCGCAGTAGCCGCACGTGCATCAACAAAGTAGTGCCAAGCGTGCGCCTGTGTCATAAGTAAAGGGCCGGCTGGCTTGACCGTTAAAGGGTGCTGTAACCCCCAAAGTACACTCCAGTCCAAACCAAAAAAATAATTATTTTCTGTGTTTGTGAATTGTGTGCGCAGTAGCCGCACGTGCAGTCCAAACCCCCCAAAAAAATTATTTTCTGTGTTTGTGAATTGTGTGCGCAGTAGCCGCACGAGCCTCAACAAAGTAGTGCCAAGCGTGCGCCTGTGTCATAAGTAAAGGGTCGGCTGGCTTGACCGTTAAAGGGTGCTGTAACCCCCGAAAGTACACTCCAGTCCAAACCAAAAAAAAAATTATTTTCTGTGTTTGTGAATTGTGTGCGCAGTAGCCGCACGTGCAGTCCAAACCAAAAAAAAAAATTATTTACTGTGTTTGTGAATTGTGTGCGCAGTAGCCGCACGTGCATCAACAAAGTAGTGCCAAGCGTGCGCCTGTGTCATAAGTAAAGGGCCGGCTGGCTTGACCGTTAAGGGTGCTGTAACCCCCGAAAGTACACTCCAGTCCAAACCAAAAAAAAAATTATTTTCTGTGTTTGAGAATTGTGTGCGCAGTAGCCGCACGTGCATCAACAAAGAAGTACCAAGCGTGCGCCTGTGTCATAAGTAAAGGGCCGGCTGGCTTGACCGTTAAGGGTGCTGTAACCCCCAAAAGTACACTCCAGTCCAAACCAAAAAAAAAATTATTTTCTGTGTTTGTGAATTGTGTGTGCAGTAGCTGCACGTGCATCAACAAAGTAGTGCCAAGCGTGCGCCTGTGTCATAAGTAAAGGGCCAGCTGGCTTGACCGTTAAAGGGTGCTGTAACCCCCAAAGTACACTCCAGTCCAACCGAAAAAAAAAATTATTTTCTGTGTTTCTGAATTGTGTGCGCAGTAGCCGCACGTGCATCAACAAAGTAGTGCCAAGCGTGCGCCTGTGTCATAAGTAAAGGTCCGGCTGGCTTGACCGTTAAGGGTGCTGTAACCCCCGAAAGTACACTCCAGTCCAAACCAAAAAAAAAATTATTTTCTGTGTTTGTGAATTGTGTGCGCAGTAGCCGCACGTGCATCAACAAAGTAGTGCCAAGCGTGCGCCTGTGTCATAAGTAAAGAGCCGGCTGGCTTGACCGTTAAAGGGTGCTGTAACCCCCAAAGTACACTCCTGTCCAAACCAAAAAAATAATTATTTTCTGTGTTTGTGAATTGTGTGCGCAGTAGCCGCACGTGCATCAACAAAGTAGTGCCAAGCGTGCGCCTGTGTCATAGGTAAAGGGCCGGCTGGCTTGACCGTTAAAGGGTGCTGTAACCCCCAAAGTACACTCCCGTCCAAACCAAAAAAATAATTATTTTCTGTGTTTGTGAATTGTGTGTGCAGTAGCCGCACGTGCATCAACAAAGTAGTGCCAAGCGTGCGCCTGTGTCATAAGTAAAGGGCCGGCTGGCTTGACCGTTAAAGGGTGCTGTAACCCCCGAAAGTACACTCCAGTCCAAACCAAAAAAAAAAGTATTTTCTGTGTTTGAGAATTGTGTGCGCAGTAGCCGCACGTGCAGTCCAAACCAAAAAAATAATTATTTTCTATGTTTGTGAATTGTGTGCGCAGTAGCCGCACGTGCATCAACAAAGTAGTGCCAAGCGTGCGCCTGTGTCATAAGTAAAGGGCCGGCTGGCTTGACCGTTAAGGGTGCTGTAACCCCCGAAAGTACACTCCAGTCCAAACCAAAAAAAAAATTATTTTCTGTTTGTGAATTGTGTGCGCAGTAGCCGCACGTCCATCAACAAAGTAGTGCCAAGCGTGCGCCTGTGTCATAAGTAAAGGGCCGGCTGGCTTGACCGTTAAAGGGTGCTGTAACCCCCAAAGTACACTCCAGTTCAAACCAAAAAAAAAATAATTTTCTGTGTTTGCGAATTGTGTGCGCAGTAGCCGCACGTGCATCAACAAAGTAGTGCCAAGCGTGCGCCTGTGTCATAAGTAAAGGGCCGGCTGGCTTGACCGTTAAAGGGTGCTGTATCCCCCAAAGTACACTCCAGTCCAAACCAAAAAAATAATTATTTTCTGTGTTTGTGAATTGTGTGCGCAGTAGCCGCACGTGCAGTCCAAACCAAAAAAAAAAATTATTTTCTGTGTTTGTGAATTGTGTGCGCAGTAGCCGCACGAGCCTCAACAAAGTAGTGCCAAGCGTGCGCCTGTGTCATAAGTAAAGGGTCGGCTGGCTTGACCGTTAAAGGGTGCTGTAACCCCCGAAAGTACACTCCAGTCCAAACCAAAAAAAAAATTATTTTCTGTGTTTGTGAATTGTGTGCGCAGTAGCCGCACGTGCAGTCCAAACCAAAAAAAAAAATTATTTACTGTGTTTGTGAATTGTGTGCGCAGTAGCCGCACGTGCATCAACAAAGTAGTGCCAAGCGTGCGCCTGTGTCATAAGTAAAGGGCCGGCTGGCTTGACCGTTAAGGGTGCTGTAACCCCCGAAAGTACACTCCAGTCCAAACCAAAAAAAAAATTATTTTCTGTGTTTGAGAATTGTGTGCGCAGTAGCCGCACGTGCATCAACAAAGAAGTGCCAAGCGTGCGCCTGTGTCATAAGTAAAGGGCCGGCTGGCTTGACCGTTAAGGGTGCTGTAACCCCCAAAAGTACACTCCAGTCCAAACCAAAAAAAAAATTATTTTCTGTGTTTGTGAATTGTGTGCGCAGTAGCCGCACGTGCATCAACAAAGTAGTGCCAAGCGTGCGCCTGTGTCATAAGTAAAGGGCCAGCTGGCTTGACCGTTAAAGGGTGCTGTAACCCCCAAAGTACACTCCAGTCCAACCAAAAAAAAAAATTATTTTCTGTGTTTCTGAATTGTGTGCGCAGTAGCCGCACGTGCATCAACAAAGTAGTGCCAAGCGTGCGCCTGTGTCATAAGTAAAGGTCCGGCTGGCTTGACCGTTAAGGGTGCTGTAACCCCCGAAAGTACACTCCAGTCCAAACCAAAAAAAAAATTATTTTCTGTGTTTGTGAATTGTGTGCGCAGTAGCCGCACGTGCATCAACAAAGTAGTGCCAAGCGTGCGCCTGTGTCATAAGTAAAGGGCCGGCTGGCTTGACCGTTAAAGGGTGCTGTAACCCCCAAAGTACACTCCAGTCCAAACCAAAAAAATAATTATTTTCTGTGTTTGTGAATTGTGTGCGCAGTAGCCGCACGTGCAGTCCAAACCCCAAAAAAAAATTATTTTCTGTGTTTGTGAATTGTGTGCGCAGTAGCCGCACGAGCCTCAACAAAGTAGTGCCAAGCGTGCGCCTGTGTCATAAGTAAAGGGTCGGCTGGCTTGACCGTTAAAGGGTGCTGTAACCCCCGAAAGTACACTCCAGTCCAAACCAAAAAAAAAATTATTTTCTGTGTTTGTGAATTGTGTGCGCAGTAGCCGCACGTGCAGTCCAAACCAAAAAAAAAAATTATTTACTGTGTTTGTGAATTGTGTGCGCAGTAGCCGCACGTGCATCAACAAAGTAGTGCCAAGCGTGCGCCTGTGTCATAAGTAAAGGGCCGGCTGGCTTGACCGTTAAGGGTGCTGTAACCCCCGAAAGTACACTCCAGTCCAAACCAAAAAAAAAATTATTTTCTGTGTTTGAGAATTGTGTGCGCAGTAGCCGCACGTGCATCAACAAAGAAGTACCAAGCGTGCGCCTGTGTCATAAGTAAAGGGCCGGCTGGCTTGACCGTTAAGGGTGCTGTAACCCCCAAAAGTACACTCCAGTCCAAACCAAAAAAAAAATTATTTTCTGTGTTTGTGAATTGTGTGCGCAGTAGCCGCACGTGCATCAACAAAGTAGTGCCAAGCGTGCGCCTGTGTCATAAGTAAAGGGCCAGCTGGCTTGACCGTTAAAGGGTGCTGTAACCCCCAAAGTACACTCCAGTCCAACCGAAAAAAAAAATTATTTTCTGTGTTTCTGAATTGTGTGCGCAGTAGCCGCACGTGCATCAACAAAGTAGTGCCAAGCGTGCGCCTGTGTCATAAGTAAAGGTCCGGCTGGCTTGACCGTTAAGGGTGCTGTAACCCCCGAAAGTACACTCCAGTCCAAACCAAAAAAAAAATTATTTTCTGTGTTTGTGAATTGTGTGCGCAGTAGCCGCACGTGCATCAACAAAGTAGTGCCAAGCGTGCGCCTGTGTCATAAGTAAAGAGCCGGCTGGCTTGACCGTTAAAGGGTGCTGTAACCCCCAAAGTACACTCCTGTCCAAACCAAAAAAATAATTATTTTCTGTGTTTGTGAATTGTGTGCGCAGTAGCCGCACGTGCATCAACAAAGTAGTGCCAAGCGTGCGCCTGTGTCATAGGTAAAGGGCCGTCTGGCTTGACCGTTAAAGGGTGCTGTAACCCCCAAAGTACACTCCCGTCCAAACCAAAAAAATAATTATTTTCTGTGTTTGTGAATTGTGTGTGCAGTAGCCGCACGTGCATCAACAAAGTAGTGCCAAGCGTGCGCCTGTGTCATAAGTAAAGGGCCGGCTGGCTTGACCGTTAAAGGGTGCTGTAACCCCCGAAAGTACACTCCAGTCCAAACCAAAAAAAAAATTATTTTCTGTGTTTGAGAATTGTGTGCGCAGTAGCCGCACGTGCAGTCCAAACCAAAAAAATAATTATTTTCTATGTTTGTGAATTGTGTGCGCAGTAGCCGCACGTGCATCAACAAAATAGTGCCAAGCGTGCGCCTGTGTCATAAGTAAAGGGCCGGCTGGCTTGACCGTTAAGGGTGCTGTAACCCCCGAAAGTACACTCCAGTCCAAACCAAAAAAAAAATTATTTTCTGTGTTTGTGAATTGTGTGCGCAGTAGCCGCACGTCCATCAACAAAGTAGTGCCAAGCGTGCGCCTGTGTCATAAGTAAAGGGCCGGCTGGCTTGACCGTTAAAGGGTGCTGTAACCCCCAAAGTACACTCCAGTTCAAACCAAAAAAAAAATAATTTTCTGTGTTTGCGAATTGTGTGCGCAGTAGCCGCACGTGCATCAACAAAGTAGTGCCAAGCGTGCGCCTGTGTCATAAGTAAAGGGCCGGCTGGCTTGACCGTTAAAGGGTGCTGTATCCCCCAAAGTACACTCCAGTCCAAACCAAAAAAATAATTATTTTCTGTGTTTGTGAATTGTGTGCGCAGTAGCCGCACGTGCAGTCCAAACCAAAAAAAAAAATTATTTTCTGTGTTTGTGAATTGTGTGCGCAGTAGCCGCACGAGCCTCAACAAAGTAGTGCCAAGCGTGCGCCTGTGTCATAAGTAAAGGGTCGGCTGGCTTGACCGTTAAAGGGTGCTGTAACCCCCGAAAGTACACTCCAGTCCAAACCAAAAAAAAAATTATTTTCTGTGTTTGTGAATTGTGTGCGCAGTAGCCGCACGTGCAGTCCAAACCAAAAAAAAAAATTATTTACTGTGTTTGTGAATTGTGTGCGCAGTAGCCGCACGTGCATCAACAAAGTAGTGCCAAGCGTGCGCCTGTGTCATAAGTAAAGGGCCAGCTGGCTTGACCGTTAAGGGTGCTGTAACCCCCAAAAGTACACTCCAGTCCAAACCAAAAAAAAAATTATTTTCTGTGTTTGTGAATTGTGTGCGCAGTAGCCGCACGTGCATCAACAAAGTAGTGCCAAGCGTGCGCCTGTGTCATAAGTAAAGGGCCAGCTGGCTTGACCGTTAAAGGGTGCTGTAACCCCCAAAGTACACTCCAGTCCAACCAAAAAAAAAAATTATTTTCTGTGTTTCTGAATTGTGTGCGCAGTAGCCGCACGTGCATCAACAAAGTAGTGCCAAGCGTGCGCCTGTGTCATAAGTAAAGGTCCGGCTGGCTTGACCGTTAAGGGTGCTGTAACCCCCGAAAGTACACTCCAGTCCAAACCAAAAAAAAAATTATTTTCTGTGTTTGTGAATTGTGTGTGCAGTAGCCGCACGTGCATCAACAAAGTAGTGCCAAGCGTGCGCCTGTGTCATAAGTAAAGAGCCGGCTGGCTTGACCGTTAAAGGGTGCTGTAACCCCCAAAGTACACTCCCGTCCAAACCAAAAAAATAATTATTTTCTGTGTTTGTGAATTGTGTGTGCAGTAGCCACACGTGCATCAACAAAGTAGTGCCAAGCGTGCGCCTGTGTCATAAGTAAAGGGCCGGCTGGCTTGACCGTTAAAGGGTGCTGTAACCCGCGAAAGTACACTCCAGTCCAAACCAAAAAAAAAATTATTTTCTGTGTTTGAGAATTGTGTGCGCAGTAGCCGCACGTGCAGTCCAAACCAAAAAAATAATTATTTTCTATGTTTGTGAATTGTGTGCGCAGTAGCCGCACGTGCATCAACAAAGTAGTGCCAAGCGTGCGCCTGTGTCATAAGTAAAGGGTCGGCTGGCTTGACCGTTAAAGGGTTCTGTAACCCCCAAAGTACACTCCAGTCCAAACCAAAAAAAAAATTATTTTCTGTTTGTGAATTATGTGCGCAGTAGCCGCACGTGCATCAACAAAGTAGTGCCAAGCGTGCGCCTGTGTCATAAGTAAAGGGCCGGCTGGCTTGACCATTTAGGGTGCTGTAACCCCCGAAAGAACACTCCTGTCCAAACCAAAAAAAAAATTATTTTCTGTGTTTGTGAATTGTGTGCGCAGTAGCCGCACGTGCATCAACAAAGTAGTGCCAAGCGTGCGCCTGTGTCATAAGTAAAGGGCGGGCTGGCTTGACCGTTAAGGGTGCTGTAACCCCCGAAAGTACACTCCAGTCCAAACCAAAAAAAAAATTATTTTCTGTGTTTGTGAATTGTGTGCGCAGTAGCCGCACGTGCATCAACAAAGTTGTGCCAAGCGTGCGCCTGTGTCATAAGTAAAGGGCCGGCTGGCTTGACCGTTAAAGGGTGCTGTAACCCCCAAAGTACACTCCAGTTCAAACTAAAAAAAAAATTATTTTCTGTGTTTGTGAATTGTGTGCGCAGTAGCCGCACGTGCATCAACAAAGTAGTGCCAAGCGTGCGCCTGTGTCATAGGTAAAGGGCCGGCTGGCTTGACCGTTAAAGGGTGCTGTAACCCCCAAAGTACACTCCCGTCCAAACCAAAAAAATAATTATTTTCTGTGTTTGTGAATTGTGTGTGCAGTAGCCACACGTGCATCAACAAAGTAGTGCCAAGCGTGCGCCTGTGTCATAAGTAAAGGGCCGGCTGGCTTGACCGTTAAAGGGTGCTGTAACCCCCGAAAGTACACTCCCGTCCAAACCAAAAAAAAAATTATTTTCTGTGTTTGAGAATTGTGTGCGCAGTAGCCAAACGTGCAGTCCAAACCAAAAAAATAATTATTTTCTATGTTTGTGAATTGTGTGCGCAGTAGCCGCACGTGCATCAACAAAGTAGTGCCAAGCGTGCGCCTGTGTCATAAGTAAAGGGCCGGCTGGCTTGACCGTTAAGGGTGCTGTAACCCCCAAAAGTACACTCCAGTCCTAACCAAAAAAAAAATTATTTTCTGTGTTTGTGAATTGTGTGCGCAGTAGCCGCACGTGCATCAACAAAGTAGTGCCAAGCGTGCGCCTGTGTCATAAGTAAAGGGCCAGCTGGCTTGACCGTTAAAGGGTGCTGTAACACCCAAAGTACACTCCAGTCCAACCGAAAAAAAAAATTATTTTCTGTGTTTCTGAATTGTGTGCGCAGTAGCCGCACGTGCATCAACAAAGTAATGCCAAGCGTGCGCCTGTGTCATAAGTAAAGGTCCGGCTGGCTTGACCGTTAAGGGTGCTGTAACCCCCGAAAGTACACTCCAGTCCAAACCAAAAAAAAATATATTTTCTGTGTTTGTGAATTGTGTGTGCAGTAGCCGCACGTGCATCAACAAAGTAGTGCCAAGCGTGCGCCTGTGTCATAAGTAAAGAGCCGGCTGGCTTGACCGTTAAAGGGTGCTGTAACCCCCAAAGTACACTCCTGTCCAAACCAAAAAAATAATTATTTTCTGTGTTTGTGAATTGTGTGCGCAGTAGCCGCACGTGCATCAACAAAGTAGTGCCAAGCGTGCGCCTGTGTCATAGGTAAAGGGCCGGCTGGCTTGACCGTTAAAGGGTGCTGTAACCCCCAAAGTACACTCCCGTCCAAACCAAAAAAATAATTATTTTCTGTGTTTGTGAATTGTGTGTGCAGTAGCCACACGTGCATCAACAAAGTAGTGCCAAGCGTGCGCCTGTGTCATAAGTAAAGGGCCGGCTGGCTTGACCGTTAAAGGGTGCTGTAACCCCCGAAAGTACACTCCAGTCCAAACCAAAAAAAAAATTATTTTCTGTGTTTGAGAATTGTGTGCGCAGTAGCCGCACGTGCAGTCCAAACCAAAAAAATAATAATTTTCTATGTTTGTGAATTGTGTGCGCAGTAGCCGCACGTGCATCAACAAAGTAGTGCCAAGCGTGCGCCTGTGTCATAAGTAAAGGGTCGGCTGCCTTGACCGTTAAAGGGTTCTGTAACCCCCAAAGTACACTCCAGTCCAAACCAAAAAAAAAATTATTTTCTGTTTGTGAATTATGTGCGCAGTAGCCGCACGTGCATCAACAAAGTAGTGCCAAGCGTGCGCCTGTGTCATAAGTAAAGGGCCGACTGGCTTGACCATTTAGGGTGCTGTAACCCCCGAAAGAACACTCCTGTCCAAACCAAAAAAAAAATTATTTTCTGTGTTTGTGAATTGTGTGCGCAGTAGCCGCACGTGCATCAACAAAGTAGTGCCAAGCGTGCGCCTGTGTCATATGTAAAGGGCGGGCTGGCTTGACCGTTAAGGGTGCTGTAACCCCCGAAAGTACACTCCAGTCCAAACCAAAAAAAAAATTATTTTCTGTGTTTGTGAATTGTGTGCGCAGTAGCCGCACGTGCATCAACAAAGTTGTGCCAAGCGTGCGCCTGTGTCATAAGTAAAGGGCCGGCTGGCTTGACCGTTAAAGGGTGCTGTAACCCCCAAAGTACACTCCAGTTCAAACCAAAAAAAAAATTATTTTCTGTGTTTGTGAATTGTGTGCGCAGTAGCCGCACGTGCATCAACAAAGTAGTGCCAAGCGTGCGCCTGTGTCATAAGTAAAGGGCCAGCTGGCTTGACCGTTAAAGGGTGCTGTAACCCCCAAAGTACACTCCAGTCCAAACCAAATAAATAATTATTTTCTGTGTTTGTGAATTGTGTGCGCAGTAGCCGCACGTGCATCAACAAAGTAGTGCCAAGCGTGCGCCTGTGTCATAAGTAAAAGGCCGGCTGGCTTGACCGTTAAAGGGTGCTGTAACCCCCGAAAGTACACTCCAGTCCAAACCAAAAAAAAAATTATTTTCTGTGTTTGTGAATTGTGTGCGCAGTAGCCGCACGTGCATCAACAAAGTAGTGCCAAGCGTGCGCCTGTGTCATAAGTAAAGGGCCGGCTGGCTTGACCGTTAAAGGGTGCTGTAACCCCGAAAGTACACTCCAGTCCAAACCAAAATAAAAATTATTTTCTGTGTTTGGGAATTGTGTGCGCAGTAGCCGCACGTGCATCAACAAAGTAGTGCCAAGCGTGCGCCTGTGTCATAAGTAAAGGGTCGGCTGGCTTGACCGTTAAAGGGTGCTGTAACCCCCAAAGTACACTCCAGTCCAAACCAAAAAAAAAATTATTTTCTGTTTGTGAATTGTGTGTGCAGTAGCCGCTTGTGCATCAACAAAGTAGTGCCAAGCGTACGCCTGTGTCATAAGTAAAGGGCCGGCTGACTTTACCGTTAAGGGTACTGTAACCCCCGAAAGTACACTCCAGTCCAAACCAAAAAAAAAAATATTTTCTGTGTTTGTGAATTGTGTGCGCAGTAGCCGCACGTGCATCAACAAAGTAGTGCCAAGCATGCGCCTGTGTCATAAGTAAAGGGCCGGCTGGCTTGAACGCACTCCAGTCCAAACCCAAAAAAAAATGATTTTCTGTGTTTGTGAATTGTGTGCGCAGTAGCCGCACGTGCATCAACAAAGTAGTGCCAAGCGTGCGCCTGTGTCATAAGTAAAGGGCCGGCTGGCTTGACCGTTAAGGGTGCTGTAACCCCCAAAAGTACACTCCAGTCCAAACCAAAAAAAAAAATATTTTCTGTGTTTGTGAATTGTGTGCGCAGTAGCCGCACGTGCATCAACAAAGTAGTGCCAAGCGTGCGCCTGTGTCATAAGTAAAGGGCCGGCTGGCTTGACCGTTAAAGGGTGCTGTAACCCCCGAAAGTACACTCCAGTCCAAACCAAAAAAAAAATTATTTTCTGTGTTTGTGAATTGTGTGCGCAGTAGCCGCACGTGCAGTCCAAACCAAAAAAAAAATTATTTTCTGTGTTTGTGAATTGTGTGCGCAGTAGCCGCACGTGCATCAACAAAGTAGTGCCAAGCGTGCGCCTGTGTCATAAGTAAAGGGTCGGCTGGCTTGACCGTCAAAGGGTGCTGTAACCCCCAAAGTACACTCCAGTCCAAACCAAAAAAAAAATTATTTTCTGTGTTTGAGAATTGTGTGCGCAGTAGCCGCACGTGCATCAACAAAGAAGTGCCAAGCGTGCGCCTGTGTCATAAGTAAAGGGCCGGCTGGCTTGACCGTTAAGGGTGCTGTAACCCCCGAAAGTACACTCCAGTCCAAACCAAAAAAAAAATTATTTTCTGTGTTTGAGAATTGTGTGCGCAGTAGCCGCACGTGCATCAACAAAGAAGTGCCAAGCGTGCGCCTGTGTCATAAGTAAAGGGCCGGCTGGCTTGACCGTTAAGGGTGCTGTAACCCCCAAAAGTACACTCCAGTCCAAACCAAAAAAAAAATTATTTTCTGTGTTTGTGAATTGTGTGCGCAGTAGCCGCACGTGCATCAACAAAGTAGTGACAAGCGTGCGCCTGTGTCATAAGTAAAGGGCTGGCTGGCTTGACCGTTAAGGGTGCTGTAACCCCCGAAAGTACACTCCAGTCCAAACCAAAAAAAAAATTATTTTCTGTGTTTGTGAATTGTGTGCGCAGTAGCCGCACGTGCATCAACAAAGTAGTGCCAAGCGTGCGCCTGTGTCATAAGTAAAGGGCCGGCTGGCTTGACCGTTAAGGGTGCTGTAACCCCCAAAGTACACTCCAGTCCAACCCAAAAAAAAAATAATTTTCTGTGTTTCTGAATTGTGTGCGCAGTAGCCGCACGTGCATCAACAAAGTAGTGCCAAGCGTGCGCCTGTGTCATAAGTAAAGGGCCGGCTGGCTTGACCGTTAAGGGTGCTGTAACCCCCGAAAGTACACTCCAGTCCAAACCAAAAAAAAAATTATTTTCTGTGTTTGTGAATTGTGTGCGCAGTAGCCGCACGTCCATCAACAAAGTAGTGCCAAGCGTGTGCCTGTGTCATAAGTAAAGGGCCGGCTGGCTTGACCGTTAAAGGGTGCTGTAACCCCCAATGTACACTCCAGTTCAAACCAAAAAAAAAATTATTTTCTGTGTTTGCGAATTGTGTGCGCAGTAGCCGCACGTGCATCAACAAAGTAGTGCCAAGCGTGCGCCTGTGTCATAAGTAAAGGGCCGGCTGGCTTGACCGTTAAAGGGTGCTGTAACCCCCAAAGTACACTCCAGTCCAAACCAAAAAAATAATTATTTTCTGTGTTTGTGAATTGTGTGCGCAGTAGCCGCACGTGCAGTCCAAACCAAAAAAAAAAAATATTTTCTGTGTTTGTGAATTGTGTGCGCAGTAACCGCACGAGCCTCAACAAAGTAGTGCCAAGCGTGCGCCTGTGTCATAAGTAAAGGGTCGGCTGGCTTTACCGTTAAAGGGTGCTGTAACCCCCGAAAGTACACTCCAGTCCAAACCAAAAAAAAAATTATTTTCTGTGTTTGTGAATTGTGTGCGCAGTAGCCGCACGTGCAGTCCAAACCAAAAAAAAAAATTATTTACTGTGTTTGTGAATTGTGTGCGCAGTAGCCGCACGTGCATCAACAAAGTAGTGCCAAGCGTGCGCCTGTGTCATAAGTAAAGGGCCGGCTGGCTTGACCGTTAAGGGTGCTGTAACCCCCGAAAGTACACTCCAGTCCAAACCAAAAAAAAAATTATTTTCTGTGTTTGAGAATTGTGTGCGCAGTAGCCGCACGTGCATCAACAAAGAAGTGCCAAGCGTGCGCCTGTGTCATAAGTAAAGGGCCGGCTGGCTTGACCGTTAAGGGTGCTGTAACCCCCAAAAGTACACTCCAGTCCAAACCAAAAAAAAAATTATTTTCTGTGTTTGTGAATTGTGTGCGCAGTAGCCGCACGTGCATCAACAAAGTAGTGCCAAGCGTGCGCCTGTGTCATAAGTAAAGGGCCAGCTGGCTTGACCGTTAAGGGTGCTGTAACCGACGAAAGTACACTCCAGTCCAAACCAAAAAAAAAATTATTTTCTGTGTTTGTGAATTGTGTGCGCAGTAGCCGCACGTCCATCAACAAAGTAGTGCCAAGCGTGCGCCTGTGTCATAAGTAAAGGTCCGGCTGGCTTGACCGTTAAGGGTGCTGTAACCCCCGAAAGTACACTCCAGTCCAAACCAAAAAAAAAATTATTTTCTGTGTTTGTGAATTGTGTGCGCAGTAGCCGCACGTCCATCAACAAAGTAGTGCCAAGCGTGCGCCTGTGTCATAAGTAAAGGGCCGGCTGGCTTGACCGTTAAAGGGTGCTGTAACCCCCAAAGTACACTCCAGTTCAAACCAAAAAAAAAATTATTTTCTGTGTTTGTGAATTGTGTGCGCAGTAGCCGCACGTGCATCAACAAAGTAGTGCCAAGCGTGCGCCTGTGTCATAAGTAAAGGGCCGGCTGGCTTGACTGTTAAAGGGTGCTGTAACCCCCAAAGTACACTCCTGTCCAAACCAAAAAAATAATTATTTTCTGTGTTTGTGAATTGTGTGCGCAGTAGCCGCACGTGCAGTCCAAACCAAAAAAAAAAATTATTTTCTGTGTTTGTGAATTGTGTGCGCAGTAGCCGCACGAGCCTCAACAAAGTAGTGCCAAGCGTGCGCCTGTGTCATAAGTAAAGGGTCGGCTGGCTTGACCGTTAAAGGGTGCTGTAACCCCCGAAAGTACACTCCAGTCCAAACCAAAAAAAAAATTATTTTCTGTGTTTGTGAATTGTGTGCGCAGTAGCCGCACGTGCAGTCCAAACCAAAAAAAAAAATTATTTACTGTGTTTGTGAATTGTGTGCGCAGTAGCCGCACGTGCATCAACAAAGTAGTGCCAAGCGTGCGCCTGTGTCATAAGTAAAGGGCCGGCTGGCTTGACCGTTAAGGGTGCTGTAACCCCCGAAAGTACACTCCAGTCCAAACCAAAAAAAAAATTATTTTCTGTGTTTGAGAATTGTGTGCGCAGTAGCCGCACGTGCATCAACAAAGAAGTGCCAAGCGTGCGCCTGTGTCATAAGTAAAGGGCCGGCTGGCTTGACCGTAAAGGGTGCTGTAACCCCCAAAAGTACACTCCAGTCCAAACCAAAAAAAAAATTATTTTCTGTGTTTGTGAATTGTGTGCGCAGTAGCCGCACGTGCATCAACAAAGTAGTGCCAAGCGTGCGCCTGTGTCATAAGTAAAGGGCCAGCTGGCTTGACCGTTAAAGGGTGCTGTAACCCCCAAAGTACACTCCAGTCCAACCGAAAAAAAAAATTATTTTCTGTGTTTCTGAATTGTGTGCGCAGTAGCCGCACGTGCATCAACAAAGTAGTGCCAAGCGTGCGCCTGTGTCATAAGTAAAGGTCCGGCTGGCTTGACCGTTAAGGGTGCTGTAACCCCCGAAAGTACACTCCAGTCCAAACCAAAAAAAAAATTATTTTCTGTGTTTGTGAATTGTGTGCGCAGTAGCCGCACGTGCATCAACAAAGTAGTGCCAAGCGTGCGCCTGTGTCATAAGTAAAGAGCCGGCTGGCTTGACCGTTAAAGGGTGCTGTAACCCCCAAAGTACACTCCTGTCCAAACCAAAAAAATTATTATTTTCTGTGTTTGTGAATTGTGTGCGCAGTAGCCGCACGTGCATCAACAAAGTAGTGCCAAGCGTGCGCCTGTGTCATAGGTAAAGGGCCGGCTGGCTTGACCGTTAAAGGGTGCTGTAACCCCCAAAGTACACTCCCGTCCAAACCAAAAAAATAATTATTTTCTGTGTTTGTGAATTGTGTGTGCAGTAGCCGCACGTGCATCAACAAAGTAGTGCCAAGCGTGCGCCTGTGTCATAAGTAAAGGGCCGGCTGGCTTGACCGTTAAAGGGTGCTGTAACCCCCGAAAGTACACTCCAGTCCAAACCAAAAAAAAAATTATTTTCTGTGTTTGAGAATTGTGTGCGCAGTAGCCGCACGTGCAGTCCAAACCAAAAAAATAATTATTTTCTATGTTTGTGAATTGTGTGCGCAGTAGCCGCACGTGCATCAACAAAGTAGTGCCAAGCGTGCGCCTGTGTCATAAGTAAAGGGCCGGCTGGCTTGACCGTTAAGGGTGCTGTAACCCCCAAAAGTACACTCCAGTCCAAACCAAAAAAAAAAATATTTTCTGTGTTTGTGAATTGTGTGCACAGTAGCCGCACGTGCATCAACAAAGTAGTGCCAAGCGTGCGCCTGTGTCATAAGTAAAGGGCCAGCTGGCTTGACCGTTAAAGGGTGCTGTAACCCCCAAAGTACACTCCAGTCCAACCGAAAAAAAAAATTATTTTCTGTGTTTCTGAATTGTGTGTGCAGTAGCCGCACGTGCATCAACAAAGTAATGCCAAGCGTGCGCCTGTGTCATAAGTAAAGGTCCGGCTGGCTTGACCGTTAAGGGTGCTGTAACCCCCGACAGTACACTCCAGTCCAAACCAAAAAAAAAATTATTTTCTGTGTTTGTGAATTGTGTGCGCAGTAGCCGCACGTGCATCAACAAAGTAGTGCCAAGCGTGCGCCTGTGTCATAAGTAAAGAGCCGGCTGGCTTGACCGTTAAAGGGTGCTGTAACCCCCAAAGTACACTCCTGTCCAAACCAAAAAAATAATTATTTTCTGTGTTTGTGAATTGTGTGCGCAGTAGCCGCACGTGCATCAACAAAGTAGTGCCAAGCGTGCGCCTGTGTCATAGGTAAAGGGCCGGCTGGCTTGACCGTTAAAGGGTGCTGTAACCCCCAAAGTACACTCCCGTCCAAACCAAAAAAATAATTATTTTCTGTGTTTGTGAATTGTGTGTGCAGTAGCCGCACGTGCATCAACAAAGTAGTGCCAAGCGTGCGCCTGTGTCATAAGTAAAGGGCCGGCTGGCTTGACCGTTAAAGGGTGCTGTAACCCCCGAAAGTACACTCCAGTCCAAACCAAAAAAAAAATTATTTTCTGTGTTTGAGAATTGTGTGCGCAGTAGCCGCACGTGCAGTCCAAACCAAAAAAATAATTATTTTCTATGTTTGTGAATTGTGTGCGCAGTAGCCGCACGTGCATCAACAAAGTAGTGCCAAGCGTGCGCCTGTGTCATAAGTAAAGGGTCGGCTGGCTTGACCGTTAAAGGGATCTGTAACCCCCAAAGTACACTCCAGTCCAAACCAAAAAAAAAATTATTTTCTGTTTGTGAATTATGTGCGCAGTAGCCGCACGTGCATCAACAAAGTAGTGCCAAGCGTGCGCCTGTGTCATAAGTAAAGGTCCGGCTGGCTTGACCATTTAGGGTGCTGTAACCCCCGAAAGAACACTCCTGTCCAAACCAAAAAAAAAAATATTTTCTGTGTTTGTGAATTGTGTGCGCAGTAGCCGCACGTGCATCAACAAAGTAGTGCCAAGCGTGCGCCTGTGTCATAAGTAAAGGGCGGGCTGGCTTGACCGTTAAGGGTGCTGTAACCCCCGAAAGTACACTCCAGTCCAAACCAAAAAAAAAATTATTTTCTGTGTTTGTGAATTGTGTGCGCAGTAGCCGCACGTGCATCAACAAAGTAGTGCCAAGCGTGCGCCTGTGTCATAAGTAAAGGGCCAGCTGGCTTGACCGTTAAAGGGTGCTGTAACCCCCAAAGTACACTCCAGTCCAAACCAAATAAATAATTATTTTCTGTGTTTGTGAATTGTGTGCGCAGTAGCCGCACGTGCATCAACAAAGTAGTGCCAAGCGTGCGCCTGTGTCATAAGTAAAAGGCCGGCTGGCTTGACCGTTAAAGGGTGCTGTAACCCCCGAAAGTACACTCCAGTCCAAACCAAAAAAAAAATTATTTTCTGTGTTTGTGAATTGTGTGCGCAGTAGCCGCACGTGCATCAACAAAGTAGTGCCAAGCGTGCGCCTGTGTCATAAGTAAAGGGCCGGCTGGCTTGACCGTTAAAGGGTGCTGTAACCCCGAAAGTACACTCCAGTCCAAACCAAAAAAAAAATTATTTTCTGTGTTTGTGAATTGTGTGCGCAGTAGCCGCACGTGCATCAACAAAGTAGTGCCAAGCGTGCGCCTGTGTCATAAGTAAAGGGCCGGCTGGCTTGACCGTTAAAGGGTGCTGTAACCCCGAAAGTACACTCCAGTCCAAACCAAAAAAATAATTATTTTCTGTGTTTGTGAATTGTGTGCGCAGTAGCCGCACGTGCATCAACAAAGTAGTGCCAAGCGTGCGCCTGTGTCATAAGTAAAGGGCCGGCTGGCTTGACCGTTAAAGGGTGCTGTAACCCCCGAAAGTACACTCCAGTCCAAACCAAAATAAAAATTATTTTCTGTGTTTGTGAATTGTGTGCGCAGTAGCTACACGTGCATCAACAAAGTAGTGCCAAGCGTGCGCCTGTGTCATAAGTAAAGGGTCGGCTGGCTTGACCGTTAAAGGGTGCTGTAACCCCCAAAGTACACTCCAGTCCAAACCAAAAAAAAAATTATTTTCTGTTTGTGAATTGTGTGTGCAGTAGCCGCTTGTGCATCAACAAAGTAGTGCCAAGCGTACGCCTGTGTCATAAGTAAAGGGCCGGCTGGCTTTACCGTTAAGGGTACTGTAACCCCCGAAAGTACACTCCAGTCCAAACCAAAAAAAAAATTATTTTCTGTGTTTGTGAATTGTGTGCGCAGTAGCCGCACGTGCATCAACAAAGTAGTGCCAAGCATGCGCCTGTGTCATAAGTAAAGGGCCGGCTGGCTTGACCGCACTCCAGTCCAAACCCCAAAAAAAATGATTTTCTGTGTTTGTGAATTGTGTGCGCAGTAGCCGCACGTGCATCAACAAAGTAGTGCCAAGCGTGCGCCTGTGTCATAAGTAAAGGGCCGGCTGGCTTGACCGTTAAGGGTGCTGTAACCCCCAAAAGTACACTCCAGTCCAAACCAAAAAAAAAATTATTTTCTGTGTTTGTGAATTGTGTGCGCAGTAGCCGCACGTGCATCAACAAAGTAGTGCCAAGCGTGCGCCTGTGTCATAAGTAAAGGTCCGGCTGGCTTGACCGTTAAAGGGTGCTGTAACCCCCAAAGTACACTCCAGTCCAAACCAAAAAAATAATTGTTTTCTGTGTTTGTGAATTGTGTGCGCAGTAGCCGCACGTGCATCTACAAAGTAGTGCCAAGCGTGCGCCTGTGTCATAAGTAAAGGGCCGGCTGGCTTGACCGTTAAAGGGTGCTGTAACCCCCGAAAGTACACTCCAGTCCAAACCAAAAAAAAAATTATTTTCTGTGTTTGTGAATTGTGTGCGCAGTAGCCGCACGTGCAGTCCAAACCAAAAAAAAAATTATTTTCTGTGTTTGTGAATTGTGTGCGCAGTAGCCGCACATGCATCAACAAAGTAGTGCCAAGCGTGCGCCTGTGTCATAAGTAAAGGGTCGGCTGGCTTGACCGTCAAAGGGTGCTGTAACCCCAAAGTACACTCCAGTCCAAACCAAAAAAAAAATTATTTTCTGTGTTTGAGAATTGTGTGCGCAGTAGCCGCACGTGCATCAACAAAGAAGTGCCAAGCGTGCGCCTGTGTCATAAGTAAAGGGCCGGCTGGCTTGACCGTTAAGGGTGCTGTAACCCCCGAAAGTACACTCCAGTCCAAACCAAAAAAAAAATTATTTTCTGTGTTTGAGAATTGTGTGCGCAGTAGCCGCACGTGCATCAACAAAGAAGTGCCAAGCGTACGCCTGTGTCATAAGTAAAGGGCCGGCTGGCTTGACCGTTAAGGGTGCTGTAACCCCCAAAAGTACACTCCAGTCCAAACCAAAAAAAAAATTATTTTCTGTGTTTGTGAATTGTGTGCGCAGTAGCCGCACGTACATCAACAAAGTAGTGCCAAGCGTGCGCCTGTGTCATAAGTAAAGGGCCAGCTGGCTTGACCATTAAAGGGTGCTGTAACCCCCAAAGTACACTCCAGTCCAACCGAAAAAAAAAATTATTTTCTGTGTTTCTGAATTGTGTGCGCAGTAGCCGCACATGCATCAACAAAGTAGTGCCAAGCGTGCGCCTGTGTCATCAGTAAAGGTCCGGCTGGCTTGACCGTTAAGGGTGCTGTAACCCCCGAAAGTACACTACAGTCCAAACCAAAAAAAAAATTATTTTCTGTGTTTGTGAATTGTGTGCGCAGTAGCCGCACGTCCATCAACAAAGTAGTGCCAAGCGTGCGCCTGTGTCATAAGTAAAGAGCCGGCTGGCTTGACCGTTAAAGGGTGCTGTAACCCCCAAAGTACACTCCTGTCCAAACCAAAAAAATAATTATTTTCTGTGTTTGTGAATTGTGTGCGCAGTAGCCGCACGTG